>CAUYQG010105800.1:0-10511 GCA_963574415.1 Tarsius wallacei
TTATAAAAATTAGAAAAAAATTAATAAAACAGAAAGTTGGTTCTTTGAACAGATAAACAAAATTGATAGGTTACTAGCTGGAATAATTAAAAACCAAAATTTTAAATTAAGTGAATCAGAAAATGGTGATATTACAACTTATGCCACAGAAATGAAAATAACATAAAACTCTATGCAAATGTACTTGATAATGTAGAGAAAATTGGAATCATACACCTACCCAACCTTCAAGCAGTAGAAAATTTAAACCCTAAGCAGATAAATAATGATTAGTGAGATTAAATAATTTTTTAAAACTCCCAACAAACAAAAGTCCAGGACCAGCTGATTTACACCAGATTTTCAAAGAACTGATGCCAATCTACTAAAGTCATTTCATAAGATTGAGAAGAAGAAAATTCTCCATAAGTTATTTATGTATTGAGCCAGTAACACCTTGATACCATATCCAGGAATAGAGAGAACAACAAATAAAAAAACTACAGACTAATAATCCTGACTAATATAAATTCAAAAATTCTCAACAAAATGCTGGCAAACTGAGTGCAACAGCACATCAGATAAAAATGCATCATGAACATAGAGTCTATAATACTGAGTGATCTATCACAGAAACAAAGAATTGAGTATCACATGTTCTTACACTAAGTGGACCTTGAACATTTATCACAATACTATAAGAAAAGGATTGACAGTAGCTGGAAACTCCTGGGACAGGATGATGGGATTGGCAGAAGTGGAAATCTGCCAGGGGAGGGGACCACACCTCATCAATGAGGATGCCTGCATAATGAACATGTATATACCTAATTCCAAATTGTAACCCACATCTTGAAAATTAAAAATTAAAAAAAATACAATAAAAATTTATCATGATTATGTAGGTTTTATTTTAACCCAAGAATGCAAGAATAGTTAATCATAAACAGAATTAAAACAAAAATCACATGATCATCTTAATAGACAAAAACAAGCATTAGATAAAATTCAATGTCTTTCATCTCAACAGACAGAAATTATCACGAGATAAAATCCAGTATCTCTTCATGATAAAAAAAATTATTCAATGAAATAGGAATAGAAAGAAAGACAACACTTTAAAATTTTAAAAATCATACATGACAAACAACTGACATCATACTGGATGATGGAAAGTTGAAAACATTTTCTTTCAGGACTAGAAAAAGTCAAAAATACCCACTTTCACCACCTCTGTACAATATATTACTGAAAATTTTGGTAAAAATAATAAAGCAAAAACAGACATATAGGGTAGGCAAAGTGAAAAAGAGGTCAAACCATCTCTCTTTGCTAATAATGTGCTCTTATACCTAGAAAACCAAGAAGACTCCTCCAAAAGACTTCTGGACTTGATAAATAATTTTAGTGAAGTTAACTAAAAGTCAGCACTGCTATAAACCAATAATGACCAAGCTATATCAAATCAAGAATTAAATTTCATTCACAATAACTGCCAAAAAAAAATCAAATTCCTAGGAATATATTTAATGGAGGTGAAATATCTCTATGAGGATAACTACAAAACACCAATAAAAGTAATCATAGATGACACAAACAAATAGAAAAATATCCCATGTTTTTGAATTGGAAGAATTAACTTTGTTAAAATGACCACATACACAAAGTAATGTACAAATTCAATGCAATTTATACCAAAATATAATGTAATATTTCACATAATTTTATTAACTATTTTAAAAATTTTTGTTGACTCAAAAAAGTGTCCCAAAGTTGGTAATATTGTAAATGAAAAAGACTTATGGACTTGAATGGGTAGGAAATTATTTAACTTTATGTTCAGGCATAACCCAAAGAACACTGTCTTAAAAATTATGACTAAAACCATGAATATAGATTAATGCCACACAGCCAAATATTCTATTTGGGTATATTTAATAAATATCCAGTGGTTTAGCCAATTTGGTGGTATATTAATCAGTTCCTTGTAATATAAAGCTGTGGATAAACCTTTTCTTGGGTATTTAGGAAAGAAAAATGACTCCAAATCGTCTGAGGTATGTGGGGCATACAAAATTTTATTAGACCAACAAAGACTTAATTAATGGGCTTCACTCATGCCTCTCATACCCACATTCATGTCTGGTGGCATTTTTTTCCTCTAGCTGTCTCAGTCATTGTTTTTATGTTACTAAAATTTGTGATACAAAACCCATATACATCAACCATTGGTTTATGTCATTTAGTATAAATTCTTAGTAGAGAATTTAAGAACTTTCTGTGACATTTTATCTGAAAATAATAAGATTACTATGTAACCAAAAATTGAGGTAAGCCAGAGAAAACTATTATAAATTAAATTTTTACTATCCCAGTATTGAGTTGTCTGATTTTGAAGTTGGAGCAGTGCTAGGACTAAAACTAATAAAAGTGTTTCTTTAACTAAAAAGCTCTTTCCATGCCTTTGGCATTGTAAATTGTTATTAATAGGCCAATGATGCACATCATACTTAGTCATATGGCAATGACTGTATTTGAGACATACAAAAATAAAATATATTTATGTTATGCTATTCAATCTTGTTCTTGGAAAAAAGATACTCATGGTAGGCAAGAACCACTGGAAAGAAGGATGAGACCACATACCCAATATATATTTTTTGTAATCTATTAATTAGTATGGTACTGAGCCATTGCAAAAAAATGTTTGTTTTATGATCAACACCAGGTGAACATTTTTTAAAATCTTGAAATAAGGATGAAAATAGAAAGCAGTTAGTGGAGACTTGTTTCTCCTTCTATGAAAGATTACTATTATACACTTATTTAGATACAGACCTGTTGTGCTGTCCTGAGAAGGGAGATCACCTCAGTTGTTGCTTTTTTCATTCTTGTTATACTAAAGACTGTCAGTTTAGATCACACATTTGAATAAAGCTCAATTTGGCAAAGTAGCTTTTTTAAAATGAGTGCCGTGTATGCAGAAATTGATTCTTTTTAGATTAGTAGAACAAAAGCTGGTTACAATACCTGATAAGTTTCCTTTTACCTTGGCTGTGAGGAGTTATTTTAAAAATCCTTTTTACAGTAAACAAAAATTTCCCTTTGAAGTTTGTGGTTCTTGAGTTTTTATCTCTGGAAATTTCAGTATAGAAGAAATCATTTACCAAATTATAGGTTTTTGTTCCCCCTCCATTCTCTGGTAGTGTGTTGTGACTGCTGATTCCTTCCTTGGAGCTATCATGCTTAATGTTCAGGTTTCACTAACTAGTGAATACATGTGGCATTCTTTTGTCTATTGTGGTAGATTATTAAGTATGATTGCCTCAAACTCACCCAATTTACTGTGAAGTCTATGATTATGTCCTTATTTATGACTGTGTGATATTCCATTGGGTACATGTACCACACTTTTTTTTGTCCAATCCTCTTTCTATGGGCAGTATGGTTTGTTCCATGTTCTTGCTACTGTGAACAATGCTGTGATACACATAAGTGCACAGGTATCTTATTTATAGAGTGATTTGAATTCCTCTGGGTAAATTCCAGTAGAGGGATTGCGGGTCATATGGAAGGTTGATTTTTAGAACTTTTAGGAATCACCACACTGTTTTCCGCAGAGGCTGTACTAGTTTACACTCCCACCAACAGTGTAGAAGTGTTCACTTTTCACCGCATCCTGTCCAGCATCTGTTGTTTTTGAGTTATTGTTGATGGTCATCCTGACTGAAGTTAGGTGGTATCTCACTGTAGTTGTAATTTGCATTTATTTAATGACTACTGACTCATGAGGCTGAGCATCTTTTCATGTATCTGTTAGCAGCTCAAATTTCTTTTTTCTTTCTTTCTTTCTTTTTTAGAAGTCTATTCTTATGTCTTGCCCTCTTTGTAATGGGGCTGTTTACTTTTTTCTTTACAACACAATTGAGTTCCTTGTAGATTCTAGATGTTAGGCCTTTGTCAGATATACAGTTGGCAAATATTTTTTCCCAGTCTATGGGCTGTCTTCTTGCTTTCTTGATGGTTTCTTTGACTTTTCAGAAGCTTGTCAGTTTGATGACATTTTACTTGTCTATCTTCCCTCTTATGGCATGGGCACTTGGAGTTTTGATCAGGAACTGAATGCCAGTTCCAATTTCCATAAGGGTGTCTCCTACATTTTCTAAGTTTCTTATAATTTGAGGTTTTACATTTAGGTCTTCCATCCATTTGGAGTTTTTTGTGTGTGTATGGGAATAGATAGAGATCTTGTTTTAATCTGCTTGTGGTCAGCCAGTTTTCCCAGCACCATTTACTGAATAGGTTCTCCTATCCCCAGTGGTTGGCAGCAAAGGTTTTGTCAAAAATGAGTTGGTTGAGAAATTGAACTTTTGCTTCTGGAATCCCTATCCTTTCCCATTGGTCTATATGCCTGTTCTTCTGTTCTTGAGTCAGTACTTGGATGTTTTAATTATTGTTGCTGTATAGTAAAGTTTAAAGTCTGGGAGTGTGATACTTCCTTTTTGGGGGGTGGGTGGTTGCTGCAGATTGTTTTGGCAATGTGTGGTCATTTTTGTTTTCATATGAATTCCTGTACTGTTGTTTCCTTGTCTGAGAAAAACACTACTGGTAATTTAATGAGTATTGTTTAAATCTGTAGATTGCCATGGGTAAGATGGCAATCTTCTAAATGTTCAATCTTCTAATCCATGAGCATTGACTATTTTTTCCTTCTGTTTGTGTCATCTTTGATTTCTTCAAGGAGTGTTTGGTAGTTTTATTGTAAATATCTTTCACATCTCTTGTTCAAAAGATACCAAAGTATTTGATTTTTTTGTGACAATTGTGAATGAGTTTGTGTTTTTTATTTGGGTTTCTGTTTGTCTATTGTTGGTGTACAGAAATGTGACTGTCTTTTGCACATTGATTTTATACTCCAAGACTTTGCCAGAGTCCTTTATCCATGTAAAGAAGTTTTTGACAGATTCTCTTGGGTTTTCAAGATATAGCATTATGTCATGCAAAGAGAGATGACTTGACTTCCTCTTTCCTATTTGGATAACCCTAATCTCCTTATCTTGTCAGATTGCTCTAGCTAGGATTTCCAAAACTATGCTGAAAAGGAGGAGTGAGAGTGAACATCCTTCTCTTGTTCCAGTTTTCAGGGAAAATGTTTCCAATTTTTGTCTGTGTAGCAGTATGGTGACTATGGGTTTCTCATAGATGACTTTTACTATTTTGAGGTATGTTCCAACTATGTCTAGTGTTGGAATGTTTATATCAAGAAAGGGTGCTGTGTTTTATCAAAGCTTTTTCAATGTCTAGTTATATAACCATGTGCTTTTTCTTTTTATATCTATTGATGTATTTAATTATGTTTATGTTCTTATGAAGGATGAACCAGTCCTGCAACCCAAGGATGAAACCTACTTGGTTGAGGTGGATTTTTTTGTGATATGTTGCTGAATCTGATTTGCTAGAATCTTGTTGAGACTTTCAACATCTATGTTCATCATGCATATTGACCAGTAATTATCTTTCTTTGTTGGATCTTTACCTGGTTTGGTTATCAATGTAATGTTAGCTTTATAAAAAGATTTGGTGAGAGTTCCATTGTTCTCAGTTGCCTGGAATACTTTCAGTAGAATTGGTATCAGTTACTCCCTGTATATTTTGTAGAATTCTGCTGGAAAGTCATTTGGTCCAGGGCTTTTTTTTTTTTTTTTTTTTGGAGATAGTTTTCTTATGACATAGTCAACTTCCTAGGTTGTTGGTCTATTCAGGTTCTCAATTTTTTCTAGTTTCAACCTGGAAATTTGTTGATGTCAGAAATTCCTCCATTCCCTTTAGGTTTTCAAGTTTGCTTCCGTACAAGTTAGTAGTTTTCAAGCATCTTTTTTATTTCTTTTGGGTCAGTTATGACTTCATTTTTTGCTTTTCTGGTTGTGTTTCTTTGGATTTTTTTTTTCTTTTTTCCTGGTCTTCTAGCTAGGAGACCATCAATCTTGTTTATCCTTTCAAAGGAACAGTTTTTTGACTTATTGATGTTTTGTATTATCTTTTTGTCTTCTATGTATTGAGCTTGGGGTTTTATTTTGGGGATCTGAATTCTTCTGCTGAACTTAAGGTTTTGGTGTTCTTGCTTTTCCAGCTTCCTTAGGTGATTTGTTATGTGGCTAACTTGTGATCTTTCCATTTTCCTCATGTGTGTTCAAAGAGATAAGAATTCCCTCTTAGTGCTTCTTTCATCATCAGAGAAATTTTGGTAAGGTGTTTCTTCATTTTCATTTGCTTCCAGGTACATCTTAATCTCTGCTTTAATTTCCTTGTTGACCCAGGAGTTGATTACCATAATGCAGTTTAGTGTCAATGTCTTTGTGTGTTTGGGGGGAATTTAGTTAATGTTGATATTTATTTTTATTTCACTATGGTCTGAGAAGGTGCATGGCAGTATTTCAGTCTTATGTAATTTGTTTATGCTTGATTTATGGCCAAGGGTGTGGTTGATCTTAGAGTATGTTCCATGTAGTGATGAGTTATCCACAAGGTGCATTATGAAAGTTAGTGCTTCTATTTTGAGTGCATATATTGGTATGCAAAAATAAATGGGTATTTCTTGTTGATGAATGGAAACTTTTATCATATGTAGTGATCTTCCATATCTTTTTTTAATTTTTGTTAGCTTAAAAGGTATTTTGTCTGATATTAAGATGGTGATTCCTGCTTTCTTTTGTGTTTGTTAGCCTGAAATTTTGTTTCCCATTCTCTTACTTTGAGTCTTGAATGTCCTTTCTGGTGAGATAAGTCTCTTAGAGACAATATGTTGTCTCATAACATTTTATCCATTTTGCCATTCTGCCTTTTCAGTGGTGGATTTAGTACATTTATATTCAGGCTAATTATTGAAATTTGAGTGTTTATTCCTGACATGAAGTTCTTATAGAGTTTGTTGTTGTTGCTGCTGTTTGTTTGTTATGTTTCTTTTGATTTTGGGTTTATTTGTGTATGTTTTCAATCTTTTTCCTTTATTCTTGTGAAAGGCATTGTTGTTCTTTTTTCCTTTTTTCTGTGTTTAATACTTTCTTAAGTGTTTCTTGTAGAGCTGGTCTGGAGGCAAAGTAAGCTCTTGGGGATTTAATGTCTTGAAAAATTTTTAATTCCTCATCACTGATAAAACTTAGCTTAGCTTAGCTGGGTAGGTAATTCTTCATTGACATTGTTTATCTTTGAGAACTTTGAAGATTGGGCCCCAAGCTCTCATAATCTGAAGTGTTTCTGTAGATCAATCTGTATTCTAATTGGTGTTTCCTAGTTGTTAGTCTGACTTTTTTTCTCTTGCTATCTTTAGGAATTTTTCTTTTTTACCTACTTTGTTTAGACAAATTACTATGTGTCTAGGAGTTGGTCTATGCATTTGTCATCTTGCAGGTGTCACTGAATCTCTTGTGTTTGAATGGTTATGTCACTGATGAGATGAGTTTTCTTGAATAATTTTATGGAATGTTTGTTCCAGGGTGGTCTTGTCTCTCTATTGCCTCATGGATTCCAATTTATCTTAAGTTGGGCCTCTTGAAATAATCAGTCATCTCTTTAAGGCTTTGTTTTGGTTTTTCAAGCTTTTCTGTTTTTAACAGTTTGAATTAGTTCCATATTTTGATCCTCAAGCTCAAGATTCTTTCTTCTCCTTGACTAATTCTGGTTTCCATGGTTATGAATTTATTTATTACATTCACTGCATTCGTTCTTGCTGTTATCTGAGGTAATAACTCCTTCATTCTTTTTTCTTGTCTCTCTTCAATTCTATTTATTCTACTTATTAATGTCTTGATATCTGAGTGTGTGGTTTGAGACCAGTCATTCTAGGACCTCTTCATTGTATTCCAAAGTCTATATTCTCAGTGGTCTGCATGAGACTCATATTCTTCTTTTGGGTTTTCTTCTTTTGTGTAGATTTTCCTTCCCTCCTTATTTTTAACCTCTTTTTAATTCTGTTTTTCAAGAATAGGGGTAACTTTTAATTCTATTTGCTAAGTCTCCTTTTCTTTCTTATGTGAATCCTCTGGTTTTGTTCAATTCTGAAGATGTACTGTGGGTTGGGGTCTGTACTATTGGAGTTTTGAGATTTAATTGAGGGTGGAGTTGTGATTCAGAAACTATCTGTAGATACCAGTAGCTGCTGATAGGTATGTGGGCCCCCATGACCCACTTTCCACTGCCTTACAATCTGTCCATGTAGCGGGGATATAGGTTTGCTCTCTGAAAGCAAAATGAGGTAAGATAAAAGAAAAGAATGCAAAAAGGAAGAAGAGGGATGAGAGAAAGATGAGACAAGAGAAGAATAAGAGGAAAAACAGACAGGCATATCAACTAACAAATAAAAAGAAACACAAAGAAAGATGGAAAATATGTTAAAAATCTAAAACATACAAACTGACAAAAAAAAATCCACTCTATTAAGTACTCTCCCTCCTAAAATACTTATACACAAAGAGGAAGTCTTTTTAAAAAAGCAAAAAAGCCCCCAGAAACATAGCAAGTATGAAAACATAATCAAAGCATGGGAAAAAAAAGAAAATTAAAACAAAAAACAAACAAACAAACAAAACATGCAAACAGACAACAACAACAAAAAGCTCACTCTGAGGTTATTCCTGTGAGTCCAACTTCCTTTCAGCTCTGATTACCAGTCCCTTCCCTCTGCTCTCAGCACAGGCTGATAGGGTTACTCTCAACACAGTCAGTCCCAAGGACTACTATGGGAGGAGGGTGGATCAGATCTTGACTCACCCAACTTGCTGTCACTCAGATCTGATGTGTCTGTGTCTGATCCTGCATGAGAGAGGGGCTTCTGTCTCTCTGAGTTTGTTGAGATTAACTCTAGGTCCCAAGTTGGAGACTGGGTGGAGCTGTTTGGGCAATGCAAGTCTCTGGCTAGTGCTGGGATACAGAAAATGACTTCAGTCAATCAGTGTTTCCTCACTGATGGTGGAACTCCTCTCCTACTCTCCCCATCTTCTCTCTTCACAGATCTGGGGTTCTAGTGACTTTGCTGTTACAGATGACATTGTGGACCAGTCACCAGGCATTGAGAATCAACTGTATTCAGCAGTCTTTACTCAGGAGACTCCTAAGATCAGCAGAAGATACTGCATACTGGCAGCTTCAATCTCAGGACTGTGCAGACTTGCAATCATCTCTGCAGGAGAGCCCCAGGTGTATGAACTGGAGTGTCCCCTCAGACATATTTCACTTACCCACCAACACACACCCACTAAAGCAGAGAGTCTTTGTGGAAACTCACTTTTACAGAGATTCTCACAGTCCAGTCTGCCCCATCACCCTCTTGGCAGAAATCCCATGTACTACATTTTAAAAATCCAGTCCAGTTTTCATGACTGGTTCCATGTTTTTGTTATTGTAAACAGTGCTACAATAAACATGAATATGCAGGTATCTTTTTTGTAGAGTAATTTTTTTTTATAAAGATGTGGGGTACAATTCAGTGTTAGGCATACAAATATTAATTATGCAGGCACCTTTGTTGATGAAGTATGTCCCTCCCACCCCTAGCAGTTTCCCTCAATTACCAACCCTACTCCCTCCCCTGACAGTTTCACATTACTGCCAAATGTTTCTTATAGAATTCTAATTGTTCAAGGTCCACTTATGAGTGAGAAAATATAATACTCTGTTCTTTGTTTCTGTAATAGATAACTGAGTATGATTGACTGCAAATCCATCCAAGTTGTGGCAAAGTCCATATATTTGTCCTTCTTTATGGTTGCATAATATTCCATTGTGTATATGAACCACTTTTTAAAATCCAGTCCAACTTCGATGGGCGACATGGTTGGTTCCATGGTTTTGCTATTATGAATAGAGCTGCAACAAACATACGTGGGCAGGTATCATTTTTGTAGAATGACTTGGCCAATGGGGCAATTGCTGGGTCATATGGAAGGTCAATTTCTAATTATTTCAGAAAATGCCACACTGTCTTCCAAAGAGATTGCACTAGTTTGCATTCCCACCAGCAGTGTAGAAGCATTACTTTTTCTCCACATCCTCACCAGCGTATGTTGTTGTTTGTTTTATTAATGATGGCCATACTTACTAGAATTAGGTGGTATCTCAATGTGGTTTTGATTTGCATTTCCCCGATGATGAGTGAGTCTGAACACTTTTTCATGTGTCTGTTTTTTGCCCATATATATCCTTTAGAGAAGGATCTATTCTTGTCTTTTGCCCACTTCTTAAAGGGGCTGTTAGTTTTCTTCCTTTTGGCATGTTTGAGTTCCTTGTAGATCCTAGATGTTAGGTCTGTGTCAGGTCTACCGTTGGCAAATATTTGTTCTAATTCTGTTGGTTGTCTCCCTGCTCTCTTGATGGTTTCTTTCACTTTGCAGAAGCTGGTTAGTTTGATGAGGTCTCATTTGTCTATCTTATTGCTTAAGGTATTGACCTTTAGCATTCTGAATAGTAATGGGTTGCCAGTTCCAGTATCCATAAATCTGTCTCCAGCATTTTCTTAATTTGTATAGCTTGAGGTTTTA
>CAUYQG010105805.1:0-56499 GCA_963574415.1 Tarsius wallacei
CGCGCTTGTAGTTCCAGCTACTTGGAAGGCTGAGGCGGAAGGATCGCCGGAGCCCAGCAGGTCGAGGCTGCGGTGGCCGGGAGCGGCCACTGCACTCCAGTCTGGGCGACAGAGTGAGACTCCAACTCAAAAAAAAAAAAAGTATAGTGAATTTGTTATCTATATGACATATTTTGAAATGTGGTTCATAGGAAATATGGCAGTTGCTCAGTTAAGAACTCAGGGTGAGGCCACTTCCTGTAGACATCTTACCATCCTACACTTTTTTTTCTTATGGTTGCTCTTTACAGATTTTCATGCCGTCTAAATTGCTTCTTGGAATAATCCCTATGTTACAGAAACAGGACCCCAAGCCTGCCAGGACTTGTATTCTCACATACCTTGGTGGATGCTCTGAGTTTAAACATTTGGATCCCTAAGGTTCAAATTATTTGCATTATTCTATAGTTTGCTTTATGTTCCTCTTGTTGCATCCAGTTTTGGGAAATCAGCGGAGGTGGAAACAGGAACGAGGTAGTTCAAATTAATGTGTACATTTTATTTTATTCTTTTTCTTTTTTTTTTTGTTTTAATGAGAGGCCTTTGTCACCTGCAGTGAGAAATGGAAAGATCAAAAGCTCATGAAGAAGAAGTAGAATTTGGAGAGCAATGCAGTTCACAATTCTGCATGTCTTTGGGTATAGTCAAGATTGTGTAGGGATCCTGAGTATGCATAATCAACATTTCCAGCTGGTCTTACTCTTTGTTGGGCATGAATGAAAACCTCCAGGAAACCAATTTTACTGGCCCAATTGTATCAACAAAAAATGTGCACATTATAGCAATTGGTGGGTGGGATATTTAGGCCTGTGTTGTTTGCTAGAAGAGCCACACCTTAGGCCACTACGTATGATGATGTGAACTGAAAGACTGATCAAAGCCTCTCCAACCAAAATTATCACTTTGGTGGTAAAAGTTACAGTATTTCAATGGGTACGATTAAAGCACATTCTTTTGAATTTTTTATTATCCAACAAGCATTTTTGAGTACCTACTACTTGTCAGATTCTATGCGAGGAACAAGGGTATAAAAATGAATAAGACAGACTGCTTCTGCTGGGGGATTCACAGTATAGTAATGGAGAGAGATAAGCAAGTAAATTCTGGAAGAAAATGTGGCAAGTGCTTTCATGGGTTTATGCACAGAGTGCTGCAAGAGTCAGGTATAAAAAGGTTTTTTTGTTGTTTTTTTTTTTAATGAGAGGGGGTCTTTTAAATTGGATTTCAGGAAATGAGTATTTTCTAAATGAAGAAGGATTAGGGTGTTTATTCTTTGCGTGAGAGTTTACTGAATAAAAGATGTGCATGAAAGCCCAGTATCCCCAAATGTTGATCAGAGACAGTAAGACTATTTGTGTGCCTGGACCATAGTATGGCTGGAAATTTTAGTGTCAAGGATGAAGCTGAATCAAGTTCTAAAGAATTTTACATGTTAAGCAGGAAAGGTGGGACTCTATTCTGAAGTTATTTGAAAATCAGGTTTCTAAGATGGAGGTGGTGCTACATGTTTAGCTATTCTATGAAAGATAACTCTTGAAGTATGGAAGGTAGATTTAGCTAGAGAGAGACTGGTTATAAGAAGTGAAGTTTGTGCAATATTTTAGGCAAGACATGTTGAGTACCTATACTGAGGATGTCATGTGTTCCATCACTTCTTTCTGCACCATGATAGACAACGAATCAATCACAGTACTGTATCCTTGTTATCTTAGAATTCTTCTCCACATGGGACATCAGAAAACCACTGTTAATTATTATGAGTTTATAATAATAAAAATTGTTTATCACCTCTGTGAAAGGAGAGAAATAGAAATAGAATACATACGATTCAGCTTAACAACAGAAACTTAAGGAGAAAGTCAAGAGAATTCAGTTTCTCTGTTGGGAGATTTAGGTACATGGTGATACAATTAAATTAAACTGAACACAAAGGACACAGAATATTCTTGGGGTGGAAGATGATAATGTCTATTTAGGTTGTGTTTTGAGATGAAGGTTCAATATTCAAGCAGATACCCATGACGTTGATAACTGCAAGGTGAATGTAAGATTTTCAAACTGTTATTTGCCACCTTACCAACCACCAGCTATGGTTCTTACCTTGCAAGAGATCTTGGAACTGGAAATAGAGATTTGGGATATTTTACTCTAGAACATAGATTTTGCCATTTAAACCATGGCCATCACTCAATAAGAGGGCTATTTGCTCAGAAGTCTTTTTTTAAGGTGTCAATACATGAGAACGATATTACATTCACAAAGAAGCATTAGCACATTTTTGGAGATCTTTCTTGAGTATTGCAGCCTCAAGTAGTATTGTAAAATCACCAGAATATGAAAAGTGAAAGGTGATGTGGGGTTAAAGAAAGATATGAAATATAGATGAGTATGTGAGAGATTTTGCTCACTCAGCAATTTTATCTGGGGTCAAGTCAATTCTTAAAGAAAGCAAAGCTTAAGAACAGTTTCAATTTTTGGCACTGTTGAATGAAGCACTTTTCCTTGGTTTTAGCCATAGAGAGATGTGCATCATAGTCTCATGTTTTTTTAAAAAAATTTTATTTTAAATATGTGGGGTACAGTTCAGTGTTAAGTATACAAATGTTCATTATGCAGGTACCCTTGTGGTTGAGGTGTGTCCCCCCTCCATTGGTAGATTCCCACTACTGCCAATCCTGCCTCTCCCCCATGCCCAGGCAGTTTTCCACTGCTGCCAGTCATTTTCTTATAGTATTACAATAATTGTTCAAGGTCCGCTTATGAGTGAGAACATGTGATACTCAGAACTTTGTTTCTGTGATAGATTACTCAGTATTATAGACTGTAAGTCCATCCATATTGCTGTGAAGCTCATAATTTTATCCTTCTTTATGATAGCCTCATCTTAATATTTTTTTCTTGATGAATAATCGAAGCAGCTTGGAAGGAAGACTAGGAGTTATGTTAAACTAATATGTTTTCTTTCTAATTAAGGTACCCCACAAAGTCTCCTCTTCATAATTTATTCATTCAATTAACCTGTATTTAAAATAAAGCAAATGGTTATGTTGCACAGAGGAGGAATGTAAATGCCTAATATTTTGTTACTTAAAATGAAAATGATAACACTGCCTGGTAGTTGTTTGCATACCTAAGGTTGACTACAGGAAAACGACTCATCATCCTTCAAAATTGAGATTTCCCTTGATCCTGACCATGACCGATAATAAAATCTTGAGAACTATGAGGAAATATTTTTGGCCAGTTGTTCCTCTCTCAGTGACCTACAGTGTCTTGTAGACATGCAGCAGGCATTCAAGCAATGTATCAGTTTATTTCAAATCCCTGGTTGAAAAGAGTGATACAGGCATGGCATGATAAGTCACTTGCTCCAGGGGCACAGGCTGAGCTCACTCCATCTGAGCTCAGGAGAACTGCAGCTTTTGGCTTTCCTGGGCTTGGAGTATTCTGTCTCTCCTTTGGTGCTGGTATTTTCATTCCTGGGAGGAAGAAAGGGCATGAATTTTGACAAGGACTGTATCTTAGTCTTCTATAACAAAATATCATACATAGACTGGCTAGGTTAAACAACCTGCATTTCTCACAGTTCTGGAGTTGGTAGTCTGAGATCAGGGAACCAGCATGGCTGAGTTCGGGTCATGTCCCTCTTCCTGGCCTTGCAGATGGCCACCTTCTGTCTGTGTCTTTACATAATGTAGAGAGAATGATCTCTCTCCCTTCTTCTTCTCCTTTTTCTTCTTCTTCTTCTTTTTATATACATATTTTATTTTAAACGTGTGTGGTACAATTCAGAATTAGGTATACAAGTGGACATCATACAGGTAACGTTTGGGCCTCCCTTGGGTCCCCTCTTTGCCTGGTTTGAGATCAAGTACCCTTATTGATTTTGTGTCTTCCCCCACCCCACCACCACTACTGGCAGTATCCCGCTACCACCAATCCCTTTCTTATAGTATTATGGTATATGTTTAGGGTCTGCTTATGAGTGAGAACGTGGTACTCTGTTCTTTGTTTCTGTGATAGATCACCGAATATTATAGACTCTAAATCCATCCAAGTTGCTGTGAGGTTCATTTGTTTGTCCTTCTTTATGTCTGTGTAATATTCCATCATGTATATGTACCACTTTTTTTATCCTATCCAGTTTTAATGGGCAGCACAGTTGATTCCATGTTTTTGCGATTATGAGTAGTGCTGCAATAAATGTTTGTGCAGGTATCTTTTTTGTAGAATAATTTGAGTTCCTCCGGGTATATTCCCAGTAGGGGAATATGGACGGGTCATATGGACGGTCAATTCTAGCTCTTTTAGAAATTGCCACACTGTTTTCAGTAGAAGTTGAGCTAGCTTGCATTTCCACCAGCCATGTAGATTCTATTGGATTTTTGAGGTATAGGATCATATTGTCAGCAAAGAGGGATAACTCAACCTCCTCCTTTCCTATTTGGATGCCCCTGATTTCCTTCTCTTGTCTAATTGCTCTAGCTAGGACTTCCAGCACTATGTTGAACAGGAGGGTTGAGAGTGGGCAGCCTTCTCTTGTTCTGGTGGAGTCTTTAGGGTTTTCTATATGTAAGATCATAATATTACAACACCACCTTCTTTTCTTTTGATAAGTCAGATCTACTTTTATCTCTACTCAGAGCCTTGAAGTGGCTTCCCATCTCACTGTGGGTAAATGTCAATGTTCTTGTATAGTTTCTAGGGTCTTTCATGATCTGGCCCCTGTAATTCTTCCCCTGGTTCACTAAGCTGCAAACCTGGCCTCCGTCCTTTCCTTTGAACACACAGGCGCATTCCTGCTTCAGGGCCTTTGTACCATTTGCTCCTTCTTCTTGGAGCATGCTTCCTGTAGATACCTACAAGCCTTGTTCTCCTCTTCCTTCAAGCCTTTGATCAAATATCACTTTCACACCTAGGCCTGCCTGAAAACCCTGTTTAAAATTGCTGCCTACCCCCTCACTGGTCTGCTCAAACCACTTACCCTGCTTTATTTTTTCTCCATAGCACTTACCAAAGTCTTGCAGATAAATCTTTATTTATTCCTTTTCTTTGTTGTCTTCCCATTCCCTTTAGAACAAAAGTTCCATCAAGGCAGTGATTTTAGTATGTTTGACTCAATTTGTTTCACCAGTGTTGAGACTCCAGATAGGGCTTGGCACATGCTAGGTATTCTACAAAAATCTGTTGAGTAAATGAATTTTCTTTCTGGGGCAAAGAAGAGATTCTCTGGAACTGTGATAGATTTGGAGTTTCTCAGTTAAATCCTTCTCACTTTATGCTTTTCTGTTCTGGGTTATGCTCTGCTTTGGAATAACTCAACTAAGTAACTATTAGGTATAGGGCTGCTTTACACATATTTGTTTTAGAAATTTAAATCTCTTAAATGAATCACATGCTTCCAAACATCTGCCATTGGACTGCCAAATGCCCCAAATAATTATTCTAGCATATTTATCCAAGTTAAACTTTCTTGTTGAGAATACCAATGGTAAAAATAATAAAGATCATTTATTCAGTGTTCACCATGTGCTTAACATTGGACTAAGCACTAATGTGCATTATTAGCTAATTCCCACTTTCTTATAACCTTATATGAGTAGGAACTGTTATTATGCTCATTTTTTAGTTGAGGGACTGAAAGTTAGGGTGCTGGAAGGGAAGGGTCTTGTTTAGGAGAAGGGTGTCCCAGGAAAAATAGTGGCACGTTTGAAAGTTGAGAGGAAAATGAGAGTACTGGGGGACATCCAGCAAGATGAAAGTGGAGGGTGCGTGCAGAAATGGATCAAGTTGAGGACAGAAGAATTGGAGTTGTAAATACTTGAGGTCCATCAGCTTAGAAGTTCCTATACATTTATCTTGGTTAATATTTCAACAATCTTTAGATTCTGAAGCCCACGAAATTCTAATCTATTATTGTAGCTATTTTGTACCTTACACGGGGTTTGTCAATTGTTCTCATGTAAAGAAAGTTTTAGTTTTTTTCCTAGTCAACTCTAAAATTGGAAGAAGCAGGTTTTCTTTGTTTAAAATAATATATTTTTCCTTCTAATATGCTCATAACTTTGTTCTTGCTGATTGTCAGACACTTTTGCTTTATAACTAAAGCCGCATAATTTATAATTATTATTCTGCTTGATTGTGCTCTGATGTCATAAAATAGAGCCTGGTGTCAGAGAAATTTACATGACAACCTATTTGCTAGATTTATTACTTCACTCTAAGATCAGACAGGAGAGCTAAAGGAGATAGTTTTCATCTGATTGAAAAATCTAAAATAGTGATTAAGGGAAGAATTGACAAGAAGAAAACCCAAAACTTAAGTTTATAAAAAATTATACCATTTATGTATATAAAATTATTCTAGATTATTGCCTACTTAGAGCAAAGGTATTTTTACTATATGAGATGCATTGGTAATTGTCTGTTTATTTTTTTGTTATGAATTGGAAATGTGTTTAGAATAAATAGGACAAAATATGAAATAATACAGAATAAATATAATGGGTCTACAAAATTGCAACCAGATTTGTGATAAGCAGAAAGCATAACTCTTTGTAATATTCCAGGAAATATTATCAGACATTCACTCAATTAACATGATGGCAAAATGTTGTTGTAAACTATTGGAAAATGGCCAATAGCTATATTTAAAAATGCTCAACATCACTAATCACTAGGGAAATACAAGTTAAAGCAACAATGAGATATCTCACATCTGTTAAAATGACTATTTTCAAAAAGATGAAAACTAACAAGTGTTGGTGTGGATATAGAGAAAAAGATGTTTTCAAGATTCATTTATTTATTCAAGTATTGAATGCCAGGTAGGCATCAGGCATTGGTATAACCATTGCAGTGAGTAAAAATTTTGCTGTCATAGTGTTTACATTCTAGACAATAGAAACAGAAGATAAACAAACCAATAAATATACATCACATTTCAAGTGATGATAAATTCTAAGAGAATGTTAGGGAATAGAGTGATGTTGGTTGAAGAGGACGTTGCTACAGAAAGTATATATCAGAGAGCAGAGACTAGATTACCAAACAAATGACTAAACAGGCAGCTAACAAAGAACATAGTTTGTGTTTGTGACCCCACTACAATTTTGGCCTCTGTTCTATTTTTATCTCAGACCCAGTGTCTGGCCCTGGATATGTGATATTGTCTGAATACCAATTTATTTAATTGTAAGAGGCGAGGCTTGTACAAGTGGGTTCTTGAGGCTCTCTCTGGCTATACATTCCTGGCTCTATCTGAAATGGTGTGAATGCTTAACTGTAGATAGGCAAAGTGTTCAGAACCTGTGCACTTAGTTGAGAAGTTCAGTGGGAGTGGGGATTAAAATAGAATATGGTTATCCTGGCATGGCAGTCTGTGCCTGTAGTCTCAGCTGCTTGGGAGACTGAGGTTGGAGGACTGCTTGAGCCCAGGAGTTTGAGGTCAACCTGGGCATCATAGTGAGACCAATATATATATATATATATTTTATATATATATATATATATTAGAATATGATAGTTATTATGACTGCTCATAAATACAGGATCCCTGTTCTCTTTGTTTAAGCTGAATAATGGCCTAAAAAAATATCAGGTTCTTATCCTCAGAATCTGCAAATGCTGCTTTATTTGGGAAAAGGGTCTTTGCAGATGCGGTTACCTTAGGATGTTGAGTTAGGGAGATTATCCTAAATTATCCATGTGGGCCCTGAATGCAATCACGTGTATGATTATAAGGGAGGTGGAGAGATTTGAAACACACAGGAGAGATGACCATTGGAAGACAGAGCAGAGGAAGATTTGAAGATGCTGGCCTTGAAGATTGGAGTGAGGTGGGTGCAAGCCAAAGCATGTCAGCAGCCACCAGAAACTGGAAGCGGCAAAGAATAGATTCTCCCCTAAAGCCCTTGAAGGGAGTATGATCTTGCAGATACTTTGGCTTCAGTCTAGTGACACTAATTTTGGGTTTCTGAACTTCAGAATTGTAAGTGAATAGATCTATGTTGTTTCAAGCCACCAAGTCAACTATAACAAGTTGTAGTAACTTGTCATGGCAGCTTCAGGAAATTAATACAGTAGGACTGTACTTCCCTGCCCAAGTTAGATAGAGCCATGTGGTTGCTTAGGCTGATGCCATGTGAGTGAAGGTGATGTGTTTTTAGGGACAGTATCTGCTTTTCCATGCTCTCTTTTCCATTTGTGCTGGACACATTTAGAAATGGTGGCTGCCTTGATATCCTGATAGATTAGAATTCTCCAGAGAGACAGAGTCAATAGGAAATATAAATATATGTATACATACATATTTATATATAAATATTTATATTTATATACACACATATGTATATACAAAATTATAATATATTATATATAAAATAGAAATATATATTTCATATAGGAATTGGCTTATGTGTATATGGAGGCCCAGAAGGCCTATGATCTGCCATTTGCAAGATGGAGAACCAGGAAAACACGTGGTATAATTCAGTCTGAGTCTGAGACCTGAGGTGGGGGTGCTGATGGCTTAAGTACTGGTCCAGATTAGAAGACTCAAGGATGAAGAGCACCAAGTCAGAGGGCAGGAGAAGATGGATATGTCCCAGTTCAAACACAGAGATTGAACTTGCCATTCTTCTGTTTTTTGGTTGTATTTATGCTCTCAATTGGATGATTCCTGCTCAGGTTAGTGAGGGTGATCTTAGTCTGCCAATTCAAGGGCTACTCTCTTTTGGAGAGACTTTCACAGACACACTCAGAAATAATGTTTTACCTGTTATCTGGGCATCTTTTAGCCCCACCAAGTTGACATATAAAATTGACCATCAAACATGGGTCTCTAGGTGGTCATGTTGAACAGAAATCCCCTGTTGTCATATAGAGAACATGAGTGTGATTAAACAATTAATCTTTGTTATTTAAAACTCCTGAGAGTTGAGGATTGTTTTGCAAGCCTCCCTCCCCTGACTGGAGGCAAGGAAACTGGTTGGACACTATTGAAATATTCCCAGTAACACTCTCTTTGTTTTTCCTTTTGCTCTTCAATGGTTCTATGGTCCCTGGAACCTCTTCTCCAGCAACCTTTTGTGAAGCCAGCACAGTTTCAAACCATGTCCTCCAGATCACTAGCTTCCCATGTGATGATGATGTGTATTTCAGGGTTCTGTCATCAAATAAGTGGAGAAATACTAGGCTATTCAAGGTGAAATTTCCCTCCCTGTAAGACTTCTCAGAGGCTTCTGCAGACTTATGTTCAGTGTGCTTTCTAGGATAGGATGTAATGCACATTGTTTTAAAGCTCTTTTGGCAGAATGAGGCAGATCCAAGGTGAAGTCAGTTCCCCATTCCATTGGACCTTGACACTTTGCCTCTCTATCATTAACACATCACATTCCCTCACCCAGCTAACTCAGGGGTAGCATAGGTGCATGATAGTTTTAAAACATCTTCCTATTCAGTATGTAATGGACTTTATTAAGTTGTTATAAAAGTAGATTAAACAGAGCTTGCCAACTTTTACCTGACAAATGAGGGGACAGGCTTTAGTTGCATTGATGGGGTGATTCACCTGAGTTTTCCTTATTCCCTGTATTTGCTCCCTTGTTCCTGTCCCCAGGTTGGGTGTCTGAAGAATGCAGCCAAGGACTTGAACTTGTGAGGCCTCTTCCCAGCTCTTGCTTTGATTTTGGATAGATTACAGCTCTCAGTTTTCCCAGATATTTTTTTCCATCTCTGCAATGGTTGAGATCCCAACCCTAGAGTTCTTGGAGCTCACAGGCACTGTGAAACAGGTCCCTGAGTTTTATTAGCTCTAGTCCTTGGAAAGACTTAAAATGCTCTTTTAATGTTCAAGACCACATGAATCTTTATGAGAAGAAGAATGTTTGCCAAAATGAAGGATTAACATGGAAACTTCAAGTGACATGACTAATAAAAAAATAAAAAATTAGTAAAAATAAAAAGGGACTTGACTGGTTCTACACTTAGTGGATCCTGGCAAAGAGTTCAGTTCTTTTGGCGTTGTTGAGCACCTGTGATAAGTTCCAAAAATAGGCCCCAATGCTTCACCACTCCCTAGATCCACTTGTCTTCCAGAGCCCTTCCCCTCTGGGTGTGTTGTCCTGGAATGTCCTTCACTCTGACCTCAGCCATGTGGCTTGCCAGGGGCCAATGGAGTACCCGCTTTGTAGTATTCATTGTTATAAATGTTGCAGTGAATATTCAATATCGATAGATAAGACAGATTCCAAAATGACATGTGCTTTTAAATCAAATGGGAAGGGGAAAGAATTCTAGTCTAACTTTTGGGACTATATAAACTTAAAAAGGATGCAATTTTTGCCCTAAGTTCCATATGTGAGAAACTGGAGGAGGAAAACAGGCAGTTTAAAACTGTTGCTCATGGAGACAAAGGAGAGGGAGGTAGACCAGGCAGATGGACCCCAGGCTCTCCTAAGGCTCATGGGAACCTGCCGACACACACAAATAATGGTAACCAAATACACAATGTTGCAGTCAATGTATTATATTGTCATGTACAGCATTTACTTGCCTGATTTTGTCTGCATATTAGGAAAGAGCATATTTATATGCTCTTTGAAAGACAGAAGCATTTTTGCTTCTAAGGGGCATTTTTGAGGACATTTTTAAGTGAAATCTTGGGTCAAGATTTTGTTTTTCAAATAAAACTGACTCAGGAAGTTCTGCTTCTCTGCTCTGTCTTGAATTATGTCCCCTCACTCCCAATGTTTCAAAGGAAAGTATGAGAAATTACGTTGTAGGCGTGCTCTTGAAAAACAGGCCTTTCTGTTTTTTAAGAAACCATCACATTCAGTTTTCACTTCAACCTGAGACTATGCAAAATGTACTCATCTTTAAAACATATAAAATGGTCCAGATGTACACTTACTGTTTTCCCCTTTTATCTTTCATTATCCTGTTGTTTGGGGGTCATAGAACCTTAATACTTTGGTTTAAGTAGTGGCTAAATGTAAAGATACTTCCTGCTGAGTTTGATTTCAAGTCCACAAAATTAAGTTCTCATATATTTATGCCTAGAGACTGTTTTTCTTCTCCACATATCAGTTATTTTTAAGAGCTGGATGGTAAGAATGTGAAGAATGACATCAAGTTATGAGATTACTGTTTCAAGAGGTATATTGGACTAGATATACAGATGTCATGTTCTCTGGAAGTCAGGTGCCATTTTAGTAATACTATCATCATTCAAAATGTTTTCAGTTTCCTTTTTTGAATTGATTTTTGGTCTGGTTTGCTAACCTTAAAATAAGGGATCCATATTGTAGACACTTGGTCTATAGTCCTTCCTAGCTCACCCTTACCAGAGAGTCAGATGCGTGAGTGAAGTAAATTGGCTTCCAGGCAAAGTCATTTTACCTCTTAATATCACCAAGCAACTCCCATTAAACCACACAGAACAGAAGACTCGCCCAGCAGAGACTTGCTGGAACTCTTGAACCACAAAAGTGAAAAATACAATAAAATGGTTGTTGGCATAAGCCATTGGGTTTTGGGGAAATACGTTATAGAAGAGGAAATATGTTATATAGGAGTAAATAACTGGAAAATAATTCCTCAAAACAATTGCCAAAAGCTCATTTTCTGTGCTACCTGATTTTAAAACTTTGTTATTAGAAGGGTATAATTAATGGAGCTTAAGTACACAAAAAGGTATCAAAGTTTGGTTTGCCCTTAAGTCCAGCCCTGGCTGGCTCATTGTTCATATTTACTTAGCAGGGTCATTGTAAGACTCAGAGACACTTGCCTTTGTAAAGTGCCTGATGCATAGTAGGCGGTCAATTGTGTTCATCCATGTAAGCACTGCAGCATGCCTGGCATTGTTCTAAGTACTAGGAATATGGCGGTGAATAAAATAGATAAAAACCCTGCCCTTATGGAATATACATTCTTGTATGTGATGCAGATAATATATAAACACATGACTATATGTTCTTTTCAGTTGGTAATAAAAGTGCTGTGGAGAAGACGGAGAGAGGAATAGATGAAAGGCCCTTATCATTTTAGAATAAGGACATCTCTTCTGATAATTGAAATGTGTTTGAAGATATGAAGAAGGTATGAGGATATAGGGAAGAGCATTCCGGGAAGGAAGAACAGCTAGTGCAAAGGCCCTGGGGCAAAAGTGTGCTCTGCATGTTCTAGGACCATATGGAGGCCGTTGTGGGTGGAGCGGAGTACAAGAAGTGGGGAGTCACAGTAGTTTGTTTGGAGAAAGAGAGCAGGAACTAGGTTATACAGGGTCTTGTGATCACTGCAGTGCCTTCATTCTGGGTTAAATGGGTACTAGTGGAGGCATGGCATACAGGAGTCACATATCTGTTTTGCTGTTGTTGTTTTCTATTATTAGAACCTGTTAGCAGATCGTAGGGCCAGAATGAAACTGTAGGTCTGTTCAGTTTCCTTGTCTATGCTTTGTCCACGCTGTTCTGTTACTTACAGTGTCTGTGGTCTCAGGGTCTTTGTGGTATGAACGGACTCCCAATCAACAAGAGTTTACAAGAGAAGAAAAAGAAAAAAGCTAAAATGCTAAAAACCCTCTCATCCCTCAGTACTGAAATTTGTATTTGTATTTGGTAATCTGTGCCATTTCTCTGCCTCTGTTTATCCCTCCTGTCCTTTAGTTCTGCCCAGTTTGCAGAAAATTTTTAGAAATATGCTTCTCCCAAAGGCAAAGAGTTGTCCTTGAAGAGGGTTTGGTTGTCTTTATTCTGCCCTCCTTTCCCTTCTTGGGAAACAAGAATATCTGGATGAAGACTATCTTATTTCTCAAAGGGAAGATGCTAATGATATCTAGTCCGAATAACCTTTCTTGGCCTTGCTACTTCCACTGAGCTCATCATAGGAGGACATAATTTACATAAGAAGTGGATCTGTAATAAATTTTCCCATAAATTCCTTCCAGCAGCATGCAAACCTTTTTAGTTCCACGGTGTATGCTCATATAATGATCTTCCACCTGGCTCGGGACCTTTTTATGTGGAAACATTAAACTAATTTTGCTCGGAATGTGGGATGGTTTCTCAAGATGGCGCACCTGATTCTAAATCGCAGTTCACAGGGCACTTTGAAAAGATGGATGGATCCCTGGAGGCTCTTTAGGCTTTTCGTAGCTCTCAGAACTTTTCTCAGAGCCCAGCTCATCTCTGACAACCTTCTGCTTCACATTTGGTATCCCTGTGACAGCCACCAAATGATTGGGGAGGGTCAAGAAGTCAACTGACTTCCTCATATGCTTCTGCCATCACTCCATGCCTGGGCGGGGGTGGGAGACGGCCAAGGTGTCCTGGGCCTCTGTAAGGGTGTGAGAGTGACTGTGACACTGATAAAAGCAAAAGATTAGTTAGAATTATGTACCAGGTTAAATGGCACATTCCATGAATGGCATTTGTCTGGCCGCAGCAAAACCCAGTGGTGCGATGATCTCTCCTCCATTGTGTATGACATGAGCATATGCCTTCCTTCTGGGAACAAGCTGGTTCTTAGTGGTATATAGGATGCTACTGGGACACCTAACAGAGGGCCAATTTCTGGGATGCGATGGCTACAGATAATATGCATTAAAGTATTTCATCTGTCAGCTACCAAATGCTACTCCATACAGAAGCCAGGGACAAATCCAGGGAAAGCTTGGCATGAAAGGTCTAACTTAATGAAAGGGATCTAAGAAAACATGAAAGTATTATGTTTGCAACTGGAGAAAAAGCTAAACTGGGGCCTTGGGGTGTTTGTTGCCTAAATGGTAACTCCTGCTGTGTTCTTAACTTTTCAGAAAACCTCAGCTGAATCTAAATCTCCTGCTTATGCTTTGTGGAGTATCTCAGCTTAAAGCAAAGCCGCATTATCCTGCTTGATATAGCTGGGATGATTGCTGGGTTATGAGTGTAGTCAGAAAACCTGGCCTGAAAGAGATTTTAAATGAACAGATGAATAGAGCAATCAAAGGGCCATCCAATCAGATCTAAGCAGATTAGAACTTCATGCAGCCTTAGGCAGAAATAGATAGAGAGTGCTCTGCGATCAAAGTCACTCATCTGAGATGTTCATGTTGCCCTGACCCTCAAACACTCTTCTCAAGGATGACCTCAGCTCCATTTTCACAGGCTTCAGTCAAATAGTCCCCATGGAATGGGATCCTGCAGCAATTTGTCCCTTACTGTTTTACATTTAAGAATATTTCTGTTTAGATTTTGATCAAGCATTTTACAATTGTTATTACAAACATTTTCCATGCAGTGGCTGTCAACCAGGGATGATTGTTTAGCAACATTTTTTGGTTGTCAGAACTGCAGAGGGTGGGGATACTACTGGCATCAAGTGGGTAGATGCCTGGGAAGCTACAATGCATAGGATAGCACCTTGCAACAAAGAATTATTCAATCCCCAATATCAATAGTACCAAGGTTGAGAAAGCCTGTGTAGAGAATTCCTGTAATTTTATGTTCCTTGACATCCACCTTGAATCTAAGTTGGACTTTCTCATGCCAAAAGCAGGGTTTAGTTTCCAGTTCTACACCTCCTCCCAGTTCCTCAATGTGATTGATCCAGATATCTGCCCTGTACAACTGCCTCCTAGTGATAGTGACCACCTCCTATGGAACAGTTAGATACAACCTACTTGACTTACCTTACTGTCTCCGACACCCCACAAGAACTGCACTGATAAGCTGCAGTGAACATCCCCCCCATCCCGACTCCTCCGGTTACAATGTGACTCCACAGAACTTGTGGAGTTCTGTGTTAGTAGAAATAAACTGGGTGCAGGTCATCCAAGGGCATCTGCCAGTTTATTTATTTTTATTTTATTTCATTATATTTTTTATTTTAAAGATGTGGGGTACAACATCTGCCAGTTTGGACAAGTTTCCTGAAAGAAGGATGCTTGCTTGCTCTAAACCCAGCAACTAAATCTACCCAAGGGAAATCTGCTTGGGTAATGTCCTAGAACCCAATAAAGGCGATGGCCCACAAATCCCTTCCTCTGTTTCGTTCCCCACCCGCTAGCTGAAGGTGTGTGTCCCTGATGAATCCTCTCCCCTATTGTTCCTTTGAGGCATGCTTCCCTTTTCTCTCTGGGATCTGCAAATAATACACTACTTCTTTTACTTCATGTGCTTTGTTGAGTTGCCGTCTCTGTGTCTCACCTGACTGACACATGAACCTAACTTCTTTCCCAGTCAGAGGATGACTATGTTGGTAGGAATAAACTGGGCTCAGGTCATACAAGAGCCACAAGAACATATGCCAGTTTAAACAAGTTTCCTGAGAGAGGAACACTTAGTCACAGGTTGGGTACTTAGAAATTATTCCATTCACCAAAATAAAGAAGTAATTCATGAAGGGTACAATGTTAACATCCATGACCACCTTTCCTAGAGCCCTGTCAGGGCCGGACTAGAGTTTATAGCCATTCTCATGAGAGATACCTCAAGACCAAACTAGAAACACACACACACACACACACACACACACACACATACACACACACACACGCACACACAAAGTCCTGGTTTAGAGTGAAGCTGTTGGCAATTTTTGTTTCAAAAATTTTAATCAGTCCTCAATAGCCACTACCTTAGGTCAGGTCTACATTATATCTTAGTAGACAGTATCATTAAATTCCATTTTTAAATAATCTGATCACATCACACTTTTGCTTGGAATCCTTTAATGGCTTTATGTCCCTTGCTGTGTGTGGTCCAGATTCCTTTGCATGGCAAACAGAGTGACATTCCCTTACCCACAACACCCAATTAGCACCAAGAGGAGTCAGTACTGTCTTTGTCATGTGTCTCCATCTATTTGTCAGCATCCTTGCTAGGTGATGCTCCCCATCATGATAAAGAACAAGGACTTTGAAATAGACCCGGGGAAAGAGCTGGTTTTTCTGTTTACTAGATCTAGGACTACGGACAGGCTGTGTAACATTTCTGAGTCCATATTTTCAAGATACTTACTGAGCAGCGTTGTGGTGGGATAACATTTCATTTGCCTCATTCATGGTACATGGACACTGAGCACTATTTTATTATGTTTAAAAGAGAATGGTGACTTGGAAGTGGTTTTCTGTTCTTTCATCCTCACATTAGATCACAAGCTAGGGCAGCTCTATGTGGCCCCAGCGCCCAGGCCCCAGGGTCTACTGATCTGGACCATCTATCACACTGTTGACTTGGACATCACTCTTAAATACAGGTTGGAATGTGCTAGTGCCCACCGTGAAAACTATTAATAGCACTCTAATTTCTCATTGCTGTGTTTAGTGCCTCCACCATGCAGGGTTGTTCTACTTTTCTAGTTTTCTCCCACTTTGCTTCTTTACTGATCTGCTCCAGCTACACTGAGCTATTCTACAAACACCCCCTGCCCTTCTCACATGTGTGTGTCATTGCTAACTTACTCTGTGCGCAGCCTAGACATCTGCCACATTCCCATTTTTGCCTGTAAAAATCCTACCCTTTACTTCTTGACGCTATTTTGAACTTTTCCAATCAGAGAGGATCACACAGTTCTCTGAGAGCTCTCATTGGATTTTACTTGTGGTTTGGTTAAAGGATTGACTTAATTTTCATCCTTGCATTACTGGTGATCTATATCAGATTAGGATTGTCTTGTACTTCTCTTCTACCTGCATGTCATTGTGCTTTCCAAATGGTTACACATTTAACTATTACTAAAAAATCATTTTTCTTACAGAAAACATTTAAAATATCACATTTTTGTTAACATGTTTTGTTCCTCAGGATGGTTAGGATCAAGTGAATTAATGTATATTAATTGTATAACCTGCACAGTATTTTTCTTTTTTTTTTTTGAGTTGGAGTCTCACTTTGTCGCCCAGACTGGAGTGCAGTGGTCGCTCCCGGCCACCGCAGCCTCAACCTACTGGGCTCTGGCGATCCTTCCGCCTCAGCCTTCCAAGTAGCTGGAACCACAGGCGCATGCTACCATGCCTGGCTGATTTTTGATTTATTGTAGAGATGAGGTCTCGCCAAGTTGTCCAGGCGGGTCTCGAACCCTCAGGCTCAGGCAATCCACTCAACTCAGCCTCCCAAAGCGCGGGATTATAGGCTGAGCCATCGAGCCCGGCCGTATTTTTCAAATAGTATACATTGTTCTAATTATTGCACAACAGTAAAGCACAGATACTCTTGTCAAAGCTTGTTAGTGCAATCTGATTTGACCATTTCCTAGGTATCATACTGCAGGCACTAAAAGATTTTGGGAAAATTTACATCACTCTTTTTGCCTCTGTTTTTAAAAAAAATTTATGATAGCATCTTTATGAAGATTAAAGTAAAAGAGATGGTGCCTATTATTTTCTTAGCCTACTATCTGGCACATTGAAAGTGCTCAATAATTGTTAAGTATCATTGTGACTATTACAATGTCAACCACATTTACATAGAAATCCTTGTTCAGTTTGTCAAATAATGACAAAAATTCAGGGAAACATATTATCTCTCATACTACCTCTTTTTTGCACACATTTCTCTAAAGAAAGGGTAACATTTTGGCAGCAAATGAATAGCTCCCAATATAGAACTGGACAATTTTTCTTTGACCCCCACTGTGGCCCTATCTGTCAGGGGTTCCTCTGGCTCAGCATTGGAGAGCCTGCCCTATTGGCAGGCTGAGGAGTATCCAATCTGCTAAGGTAATAGAATTTTTCAGAACTTGGTCAACACTAAAGACAGATGCTGTGTAAGGTTGAGTGAAGACACACGATCTCTCTTTGGGTATAATTTTTTTTGTTGTTACATGCTTTGCCTTATTATGAAAGAATATGTGTGCATCTCTAGCTAGCATAAAATTATCACTGGTCACTTACTGTCTGTCCCACTAAATGCATATGTCTTTATACTCACTGTTAACTATTTATTTGAAATTTTTGTTTTTATGTTGCCAACACTTTTTGATTTTATAAAATTTTAAATACATAAACTATATCTTATGTTATTTTTATTTTTCATAAGGAAGCCATTGATTAATAGATTTGTGTAAATTCCTGAAATAATTTTAATAACTAAAAAATCTTTTTCCATTACAGTTAAAAAATATGGGACTAGGTGGAGTTTAGAGTTTGTAAATTAAGACAACTTCAGTCACCATTAGTAAACAGAATTACCTCTGTTGCTTGAGGCTGGATCGGATGTTTACTCTCAGGACTTTTACTTTGATTGCCTATTCATTATGCATTTTCCCATTCTTCTTTAGTACCAGAATTGGGATTTGAGGTGAGGGGAAAGTGATGTGCTCAGAAAGTGAACAAAAACCAAAGAAATACTGTACTTCTACTTCTTACTTCTAGAGTAGCCATGTGGCTTGTACTGGCCTACAAGATGTCGCCAGAAATTGCTGGATGAGTCATCTAGAAAAGGCTTCTAAAAGGAGAGCAGGTCACCTGACATGTACCCTTTGCCTGTCATCTTTCTTCTTCTGTCTGGAACATGGTACAATAGTAATATAATATTTTTATCAATTCATTGCCTGTTATACCTCTCTGATATTTTTTCCTCCTTCATTGGTTGTCTGCATCTTTCTTTTCCTGCTACCCTAATCTTGTAATACTACCTTCTGCAGGAAGAAGAGAAAGTTTTAGTCTTATTGATAAAATGTTTGATCACAATTTGATTATTGTTATTATTACTAAATAATAACAATAAAGACTTCCATTGCATCATATAGAAATAGGCTCCTTCTTTGTAGTATGGGTAAAAATTGTGTTCCACAAACCTAGGAACTCTGTTAGATTAAATATCATGTGATTACCATAAAGTGGGAACCAAAAAATGCATGTTGAGTTTGTGATGGCATTGGTATATTATGAAGTTTATTCCTGAAAGGAGAGAACTTCCACTTTGATGGTATCAATAAGGACCTAATCCTCTGCTTACAATTTTACACATTTGATACCTGTCAGAATAGTCCACAGACCAACTTCTGGCAGTAGATGCTTCAAATGATGCCTTTCCTTCTCCTTCCAATTTTTTCCAATGCTGGACACCACAGGACACATTTGTATTGTGACATGACCTTGGTCTTTGCATTTCTAAGTTATTGTATTGGACAAGTCGGCAACATGAGCTGTGGGAGAATTCTTAACAGTTGCTCCTGTACCAGGTTGTCTAAAAAGAACTAGACATAGAAGAGACTGTAAATCACATAAATATGTCTCTCTGAGCCCAAAGAACATCT
The DNA here is from genome assembly GCA_963574415.1 of Tarsius wallacei. Taxonomy (NCBI): domain Eukaryota; kingdom Metazoa; phylum Chordata; class Mammalia; order Primates; family Tarsiidae; genus Tarsius; species Tarsius wallacei. Next base: position 19,279 of record CAUYQG010105805.1, read on the forward strand.
ATGCCCTGTTGACTTTCCTTTCATGGGATTCCTAAAATGTCAGTGGCCATGCAGACTCAACCTGATAGGAGGGAAATTGTAACAGAGGAGTAGCTGGAGAGTAAATAGACCCAACTATAGTGAACATTTGAGGCGGGGGTGGGAGGGGGGAACTAAAAAACCCCATCATTTATTTTTAAAAAATTGTGTATTTATTCTTACATGTTTAAGCTTCAGTCACCTTCAAAGTACTATCCGTTTGATGCAATATTCCTATCAAGATACTTTTTCCACTGCTCAAAACAGTTTTTAAACTTTTCAATTTTGATGCTTTTTGGTGCTTCTGTCATTTTTTGTTTCACCTCTTCCACATCAGCAAAACATATTCCTTGGAGGATTTTTCATCTGGTGAAACAACAAAAAAGTCTCTTGGGGTGAAATGGGATAAATGGCAGGGTGGGGCATGGCGGTCATGCTGCTTTTGATAAAAAAACTGCTGAGCATTCAGTGTGTGTGGGCAGGTATGTTGTCATGGTGGAAGAACCAGTCACCTATTTGCCACAACTCAGGACATTTCTTCCACAACACAGCCTCCCACAACAATGCTAGCTGGTATGCTGATACCAGTGTGTTTCTAGAACACCTACCAAACAGGGAAGCCTGTACTACAAGGGGACTCACCCTTCAGAAGATAATTCCATCTTGGGAGGTCTCCCTCCATATTGAGCTTCTGCATATTTTTCAGTGACTCATGACATGTGGACACAAAGGCAGGATCCCTCCTATGGGTGAGCTTTAGCTTCCAGGTAAATCCGCTTTTGCTTATAACTTGAAAGGACCATAGGCATGTTTGTCTTCTAAGGGTAGTGACCTAAGTAATACCTGTGGGGAGAAAAAATTCTGTTCTGCCCTTTTCTCACAGAGATACCTTGTGTAGAGAATTAGGGGCAAATAAAAATTTCAAAGCATTTTTTAGTTCTTCTGTGTCGCTAAAAGGTAGGTTTGGAGGTGAGGATCTATGTTTTAGCTAAGTATACATATGCATATTTAGATATAAACAAAAGGGACTGAGTATAGATAAAAAGAAACAAATTACCCTGTATAATAAGGAGAATTGATTTTAAATATTTACATTATCACTGTGGAACAAACTATCCTAAACATAGAGGCTTAGAATAAAAAAGTCATTTATTCTCTTTCATGATTTTGTGACTTGTTAACTGAGCTCACCTAGGAAGTTCTGTTCTGTGTGAGGTCAGAAAGGTCTGTGCCACCTGGAGGCTTGATGGTGCCGGTACATCCAACCTCATTCACTATCATTGCCAGTTGATGCTTCTAGCTGGGAGCTCAGTTGGGGTTGTTGGCCATAGTGTCTTGGTCTTTCTCCATGTGGCTTGCCTGCACTGTATGGGCTTCTTATACTATGATTTTAAGGGGTTCTAAGAGAGAGAGAGTGTTAGAACAAAAAATGGAAAGTGTAGTTCCATTTATAGAAAGTTACACAAGTTCATTTCCAAAACATCACATGGATCAAGGAAGTCAAAATCCAACATAGATTCAAGGGAAGGAGAAACACCTCTTTCTTGATGGAATGAGTGGCAAAACATGTGTGCTATCATAGGAGATAAGGGCAACCACAGTTTTGCATTCATGTAGAGGGTCATCACTTGACATCTGGGTTATAAAACAGAAATAAGCAAAGACAGACAGACAATACCTAACACATAATCAATGCTTAAAAATTGTTTGTTGACTTAAATTTCACGGACTAGGTTTACTGGCCTAATGCTTTTAACATGTATAATCTTACATTTTAGATTCTTGAAAATGTTTATACCTTCACATATTCTGTTCTAATCTCATAGCATTCATAGAATCAAATCCTCTGTTTTGATTCAGAAAATCTGGTCACTGTACTTATTGACCATTTGTCTGTGATCTTGACTTGGCTAGCTCTGTGGCATTTGGGTTTTGAGGGATTATTTAGAGCTCTCTCATTTCTTTCTTACTTTGCTTAATTGACATTTTGAGGTGGTGATGGGAGAGTTGGACGCTAGGACTGAGGTTTTCTTTCGTCTAGAGGCTCAAAGACATTTTTTCAGTGTGAGACAATCTGTCAAAAGAGGTAAGCAATCTTATAGTGAGAGCGAGATCCCCAACCATAGCACATGTTTGCCTTACACCACAGTATTTCTGAAAATGAAGAGGTGGTGGGAACCAATTTGCCAAAAAAAAAAAAAAAGTTTGGAAGGGGGAATAAGGGGCTTGCTTGTCCACATGAAATATTAGCCTGAGTGCAAGAGGAACCGTAAAGATGAGGTGGGAATAAAAACCCTTGATGCTTGCACAACTCACCTGGGATTAAAGCCCAAGGCCATCCTGGAACCTGATATAACCATTCATGTTGTAATCTAAAGCCTTGTCAACGTATTGCAGGTGCACGCCACATGACCAGGTGGGGAAAAAAGAGGCGAAGCCAACTGGGAAGAGATGTGTCGGTTTCATCTTCATAATACATACATCCCAAGGTGCGTGTGTGCATCTGGTTTCTATTTCAGAACTTTTTACTAGTAGCTTTGCAAAAGTGGGGCAGACAATGCTGTGAGTTAAGGAGACCATATGTTAACGAGGGGTTGGGAGAGATGTGGCAGTATTGCTGAGGGACCTAGCAGGACTGTTGAGGACCAAGAGGAGGAACCTAAAGGGCCTTGGAGGAGGTGACGAGACTTGAGGTTGGGCCACCTAAATGGTCATATGTTGCTTGGCAATGCTACATCTTTAGCGTCCAAAGAATTCTGAAGACATGGATTTAAAAAATGTCTTGAGGCTGATTACATTTTGGACACAGCTAAAATGCTTTTCTGATGTGGAACAGATGCAAAATCATTGAATTCTAGAGCTGGAAAGGACTTTAGAGTCATTCCAGTCCCAATCTTCATTGACAAATCCCTGAAGGCCTTGTGTGTCAAATGGGTTCTGGACCTGCCCAAGGTTATGGAGTTTATGTCAGAGGAATTCCAGAGACTCATATTCATGTGCCAATCCAGGGCTCTTTTCTTAAATGTTTGCTGCTCTTCTGGAGCACCAGCCCCATGAATGTATTAAGACCTCTCTAGACCCAAGTTCCTGGGCCACTGTCCTGCCCTGATGATCAACTACCTTGCGTGTGTCCAGAGGTCTTTGTTGAATATCCCATTTTAGGAACATTTTTCTTATTGTTAGATAAGGAAATGCCTTGATTATTCTGCTGTTGGAAATGCCTCTCAATGGTTTGGCCACACCACATAGAAATGTATTAATTTTCCTCTGGAAAGCCATTGTCTACACTTTTATAAAGTGGTACCTAAATGCCCCCCACCCTACTAATATACCAGTGCACTCATAGGGTTGGTTACTCCTGAGTTCTTCATTTGTTCTCATTCATTTATTGTTTATTGAAGATCTATTTTAGGCAAGGCACCATGATGGATGCTATATGGGTAACATATGAAAAGGACAGGAACCCTGTACTTAAGATGCAGGCTGTTTGGTGGGGTTGAAAATGTAATATGATTTTTTCCCCTTTTTCTAAAGCATTTAAAGTATTTAGACAAAAGGGATGATAGGAGTTTGGTTTTACAGCTGAAGCTTTTGAACTGGCCTTAGAAATAGGATGTGGTTGTGGAGAAGGGAGGCGAGACATCTAGATGGTAGAGGCTGTGAGTAAGGGAACTTCCTTTGTCTTTATTTAATTCTCATCTTCAGAAGCTGGAGTTTTAAATAAGTGAATGACTGGGCTATCCTGCCACTGCTGCTACTCCTGTCAACAGTTCTCCCAACTCTTTCACTAATAAAAATATACATATATTTTTCAAATTTCCGTTTCCTCTTCTTTCTCCCCATTTTTGACATTTTGATTAGGCATCAGTAAAAAAGAAACTGGGAGACAAATTAACTAGCTGATTTTTAATACATGCCATCATATTATCATTGGAATCTCTAAGATTTCCATAAGAAAAGGAAAAGGGACAACTAATGCCTTATAAATGTCAAAATAGATTCTTTCCCTTGAAAGCATCTATGGTCATAGTCTCTGAGGCATTTCCCATGTTCTGTTTTGTTTTATTTATCTTGAAACTTCCATGATATGCTCTTGCAAACTCAAGACATAGGTCTGTTTCTTTGAATGGGGAAGGTCCAGGTCCAGGGAGCTCCTTCTTTATGTGGTCCCATTGAGTTCCAAAGGGACCATTTTGCTTGTCCTGGGGGGACACCTACATGAAACCTTCAAGTGATATGCCAGGGAGAAGTGGACCCTGATGTGTTCTTATTCTTTTGGCAGTGTTGAGCTGACATGAGCATCTGTCAGGGCTGCTTTTTTATGACTCCCTCTAGACAGCTTGAAAAGAGATGAAAAGGTTTATTGGATCTGAGGAAGAAAGTGGTCAGGAAGAGCATAAGGTGGGTGGGACTTTTGCAGATCTGAGGTTCCCTTCTGATTTCACAGAATGCACGGCTGCTTTTGCTAGCCAGGTAAGGTAGTAAGGTGTGTAGTTTGTTTTCTCTCTCTCTTTCTCTCTCTCTCTCTCTCATAGCTATCTTTGTGAAATTTCTTAAAAACCTATTGCCTTGTATTTCTTTGTTTTGGAGACCTGGAATTTTAAATGGCAGCAATCTCCTTTGTCTTGTGATTTTGGAGTCCTTGTTGGAAGATGCAAGAAGACAAGAGAACATGGTTTAGATGCTATTTCTATCTTTGTGCAAGCTACCTACCCATCTCTTAGAACTTCCTGAAACTGTTCTCTTTTGACGTAGCTCGCATTACCTCTTTGGATTCTGTGTCCTAAGGTTTCTTTTGATGCTAAGTTTAACTAAATTTTACCTAACCACTTGGTTCCTCCATGAATTCTCTGTTTTATCCTGGATTCTAGAGCCAACCCAAACTTTGCTTGGGGCAATTTTAGGAGCATTTGTTTAGCTTAAGTTTCTCAAAATAAGATCTTTTTGTTGCCACTTGAGATCTGACTCTGTGACTTAGTTTGCCCATTTGTTCCTTCATTCGTTCATTTAACAAATATATCTATTGACTTCCTGCTAGCCTCAGGCATTGTTGTAATATCTGAGAATATGGTGAGGAAAAACAGACAAAATGCATACTCTCAAGGAAGGCATCTTACAACTCAATAAGCAAGTGAATGCTGTATAGAGTGTATTAGATGGTAATAAGTTTTATGAAGAAAAATTAAAGTGTAAAAGGGTAAGACATACCAGTAGGGGAGAACATTACAATTTATATAGGGTAGTCAGACACATCTCCATTGAGATGGTAACATTTGATCAATTACCACATGGAGACCTTGAAGAATTTTATGGGCAGAAAGAGTAGCAAGGCCAAGTTGCCTGAGTAGAAAGTTTACTTAGAGTGTTTGATGATCAGCCAGAAGGTTTGCACAGCTTGAGTAGAAGAAGCAAGAGAAAGGCAATAGTTGGAGATGATGTCAGTGTGGAAAGTAGAGGCTGTGGGGTCCTGAGGGCAGTTGTAAGGACTTGTTAACTTTTGCTACAAGTAACATGGAAAGCTTTTGGAAGGTTTTTTTAAAAGATAAGAAATGATATAATTTATATTTTCATGGTATGACTTTGATTAATGTGTTGAGAATAAGTGGTAGGAAGACCAGAAAGGAAGAAATTTGGAGTCTTCTAGGAGAAAGTTGATGGTGTCTTAGACAAGGGTAGTAGTGACAAAGGTAAGAAGAAATAGTTTGATTCTGCATATACGTTGATGGCTGAGACAATTGTATTTGCTGATGGGTGAGATATGGTGAGAGGAAGTACCAAAGACAATGCCAAGGATTTTTACCTGAGCAACTAAAAGAGTAAGTTGGTCATTTGCTGAGATATCACAGAAACAGCAGGCTTCAGATTGTGGGAAAATATCAGAAATTGATTTTGAGCATGTTTTTGGAGATGCCTATTAGATATCCAAGATGCTAAATAAAAGGTTTGATATACAAATATGGAGTTCATGGAAGAGGTTAAAGCTCAGGATACAATTTTGGAATATGCCATTTTATATATGCTGTTTAAAGTCATGAACTGGCTGAAATCACCAAAAAAGTATATGCAGAGAGAGAAGAGAGAAGTCTGAAGATTCAGTGGTGGGATAGCTCGACATTTAGAGTGTGAGAGAGAAGAAGGAACCAACAAATGCACATGAGAGGTGGTAGCCAGTGATATAGTGGAAGAACTATGAAAGAATCGTATCCAAAGCCAAGTGAAAGGTTATGATCAAGTATTTCAAATGCTGCTGATGGATCAAGTAAGATGGAGACTAAGAAACTGACCACTGTATTTATCAATGTGGTGGTCATGTGACCATGACAGTGCAAAAACCTGACTAGAGTGGGTTTCAGAGAAAATGGAAAGAGGCACAATGGTGATGGACAACTCTTTGCAGGAGCTTGCTGAAAATGTGAGCAGAAAATTTAGATCTCAACTGGAGGGAGATTTTTAGGTCAAGGGAAGTTTTATTTGTTTAAGATGGAAGATACTACAGCACATTTGATAATGATGGCAATGATCAAGTAGGAAGGGAAAAATTGACATGGACTGAGGGGAAAATTGCAGCAGTGATGTCCTTAAGTAGGTGAGAGGAGATGAGACTTGTCATACATGTGGTGGGGTTTATCTTTGATATGTGCATGGAGAGACAGGCAGGTGAGCACTAGAAAGTAACTGTTGTGAGGGCAGAGGTTTTGTGTGCTTTGTTAACCGCTATCCCCTGTGCCCAGCACATGGAAAGTGATCAGTGAATATCTGCTGACTGAATGAATGGTACAGATGCAGGTAGTGGGAGGGTGGAGGGTCACTCTGATTGCTTCCATTCTGTCAGTTAAATGGGAAGCAAGATATCAGCTGAAAGCATGGTATAGAGGGATTGTTGGAGGCTTGAAGAGAACAGGGCCTGAGAGAGTGAGCAGACCAGAGACAAATGGGAGGGTGACAGGTAGCACTAAAAGTTTATATACATCTCAAGTTTATACCGTGAATTTAAAGTGAGTCAACTTGGTTATGTGCTTTTTCTCTACAGATGTTCAATGGAGTTAGTGTACGCACAGAATAGGCAGATATATAACTTTAACTAAAATATGGATTTCCCAAATACAGTTGTCCCTTGTATCTGTGGGGAATGAGTTTCAGGACCCCCGTCAGATACCAAATTACATGGGTGCTCAAGTCCCTCTACAAAATGTGTAGTATTTGCACATATGCACATCCTCTTATATACTTTAAATTATCTATAGCTTACTTATAATACCTAATACAATAAAAATGCTATGTAAATAGTTGTTACACTATACTGTTTAGGGAAAATTGACAAGAAAAAATGTCTGTATATGTTCAGTACAGATGCAACCATCCATTTTTCCTCAAATATTTTCATTCCATAGTTGGTGGAATCTATGATTGCAGAACCCACAGATATAGAGGGCAGACTGTATAAAGGAAAAGGGGACAAGTGAGTTGATTTTAAAGGTGGCCCATAAAATTTCAACTGGGTAGAGAGGACAGTGAAAACTTGAAGTGAGTGAGTAATGAATGGAATTTCACCACTTCACATATCCTAAAGGGAATTTCTCATCTTCTTCCACAAAGCAGTTTCTCCTCATCTTCCTAGTCTCAGTAAGTGCACCACTATATATGCAGCTACTCAGTCCAGGAAACCGAGGATGAAATTTTGATTCTTTTCTTTCTTTTACCTTCCACGTTCTGTTATCAAATCCTATTGATTCTTCCTATTGAGATATTCCAAAAATATCTCAGATCTGTACACTTCTCTCAAATTTCCTGCTGCCATTTTAGGCCAACCCTTCCCTTTTCATAACTGGAGTTCCCGTCTCTACTTTTATCTCTTTCAAATCATTTTTTCAATATCCATCAGAGGGTCATACATAAATGCCTAAAAACTAAGCAAATCCCAGGAAAAGCAAAAAGTTTTATGTTAAAAGAATGTAAGCATGTGTAATACTTGTCACAACAGTGAGCAATATTCAAATCACAATAACGTATATATCAAATGACGATGTAAGCCTGAACAATATATTATATCAGTAGGATGTGGAAAAAGTTTGTGGAAGCATGACGCATAGTGGTGTGAAAGAGCTAAAGTGTCCCCTATCATAACAAGAAGTCGATATATAGAGCTAAAATTGAAATCAGAAAAGAATAATATAAACATAAAATTTAAAAATATTTAGAAAAACAAATAATATTTAGAAAAATATAATGTTGAGAGTAGGTGTTTCTGAGAAAGAAGATGGTGGTGTGGAAGGAAGGGGGCATGTCAGGGAGCTATTGTTCTTTGTTATATACCTTTTAACGTTATTAGTTTTTAAAACCATGTATATTTTTTGACTGATAAGCAAGTATCAACTTTGAGAAAATTAAAAATGAATGAATGGATGAATGAGGTAAGACACAGAGCAGAGGGCTCATGGCATGTTTGTCTATCCTGGGATGCAATTGGGGGGAAATAAAGGGAAACTGCATCCCAGAAGGTAGCAGCTCAGTTTACCCAGGGTCAGAACAGTTACAGGAGTTTACTCATTTGAAGGAAACTTCATCATGGCTGATTGCCCCCACGATGTTAAACAATGCTGTGTGTCCTCTCTTGAATAGAATTCAAGAAGTAATGTACATCCTCACACTCACAGAAGGACTGCAGGATATTTTCACATGAGTAGTATGATAGGAAATGATTTTTTATGCTTTGGAATTCAACTGTTTGGCTTGGATTCAAACACATACAAAAGTTCTTCTCAAACCATGCTCTCAGTATTTTTAAATGTCATGATCTGGACGAAGAAGCCAGAGCTAACTGTTGGCAGGAAGGTTAAGGGGAATTTGTTTACAATCCCATCTCTACTCTGACTTGATCCACATACTTGAGCCTCAAGACCTTACAAATTCTTATTGACTTCAAACAAAAAAGGTTGTCGCTCCATGTTCAGGGGTCCACAAAGAAGCCAGATGATTCATCTCTCAACTAGGAGAGAGGAAACCTGCTAAAATGACATGGGATATAAATGGAAACCAGGGACCTCTTAAACTTCTTACTTGAGTGAGCGTTCTTATCTCCCTGTGCTCCTCTTAAATCAACATGCCCATGTTATGTTTTTTATTGTTATTACATGTGATATCATTTGAGGTGAAAAAGTTTGATTTTTTTAACAGGTATGTTTTTTGCTAGGTGTTATACTCCACTTTTACAAGGGGGCTTCACTATACACATATGTATGGACACCTTGTATGTGTTTGATAAAGAGTGAAAAGCTGACATCATTTGTAGACTGAGGAGCTGACCTGTCGTGAAGCAGTGAAGAGTGTGTATTAATTAAAAGAACAGTGGGTGAATCTGGTTAGATATACCATATAGGCTGATGATTCCTACCTCACCATAAATTGTAATTCAAATATGTGGCAGATGGGGGCAATGTGATGCTCTCTCATGTGTGAGAATGTAGCATTATGTGCATACTCATATATACATATGTTTATGTTAGGAATAAATATGTGTAAACATATGTGGCAAAGATAAAGCCATGGTTAAGAGAAAAAGGGTATAAGATCACTGGAGTGAACCAAGGGCAGGAACTTTAGGACTGTAGCAAGGGAAGGAGACTAGAAGTTAAAGGATCCATGCTAAAAGGTGAAGGTGAGGGGGAAGACTTTTTGTGGAACTGGAAGTTTTTTTAAAAACTGCCTTTGCTGCTTATAAACAAGGAAATAGCTGCCCATAAGGAAAGATATATGTTCAATTCACAGTTAGCTAGTGGTAGAGTTAAAGCTAGACCATGACTTTCCTAGTCCTTGGTCCAGCATGCTGTGCAACTTATTCTTTGCTTGAGTGTGGGAAGAGTCAGAGGTCATGGTCAGGGAATTCAGGACACAGGTAGATTAGATCAGGCTTTTTTTGTGGCCATAGCATGGACAGAGTTGACATTGGGAAAAAATGAAAAGGTTAAGCATTGACCCCAGCAGAAATGACCTGTCATTCACCAGAATTCAGGCTGGGAGGCTAAACAGGTTAGAGATTACTGGAGATGCATCTTAAATACACATCTTATGAGTGAATCCATACCAAGTGGGGGCTTGAGACAAAATGGATTTATAGGAAATTTTAAGTCACTATTTATATCTCAGAAATAATCACACTGTGGAAATAAGATATGGCTTTCAAGAGCTGGCTGAGAGGTAAGATTGGTTGATGGTGAAGCGTGAAGAAAGGGACTGGGAGAGGTCATAGGGCTTAGGTCACAATGGCAGGGTCCAACCATGGAGAGAAGACAGGTACTCCTTGAATGAAAGGCATCAACATTTGCTTAGTTGTTGTGTCATAGTTCCAGCAGGAAATAGATGGCGCATTCAAATTGGGTAATTGATAACTTAATAAAGAAATGATTTGCAAAGGTGTGGCCAAGATTTAGGGAAAGCATTACTGATATTGCCACTCCTTGGAGCTGGCAGTATTGGGGCCCTTAGGACCATAAGCCAGAGGGGGCAAGTAGCTTGAACAGTTCCTGGAACCTAGGGGCAGTAGCTCCAGCTCTAGGAAAGGGTTATTGGCAGGAGACTTAGGTATAAGGATGTAGCCAAATCATGATGATATGATAGGAAAGAAGCCAGAAGGAAAACAGCAACAACAGCCCACATTTCACTTTTCTCCAGTGCTGTGATCTTTTACTGATATCTCCCTTTACCAAACTCAACAGGGAACTGGAAGGTATCGGGGTTCACCGATATAGTCTATATGGGATCAGCCTCCCAGCAGAGAGTAGGGTAGAAAATGAATCTGAAGTGGCAAATGCAAGATATTCAGGACAGGGATCTTCAGTGATTGTGACATGTTTTCCATAAACGGATAGTGATTTATTATCTAAATAGTTCTCTTTCTTCAATGTTATGTTCTGAATGATTATGTTTGCCAAAAACCAGTAAACTGAAACCTAACTTTCTAGTTGATATTATCAAGACATGAGCCTTTTGGAGAAGCCTAGATCATGAGGCCAGAGCCCTCATGAACGGGATTAGTGTTCTCATAAAAAGAGGTCCTGAGGGGCTCATTTTCCTCTTCTACCAAATGAGGATACAACAAGTGGGTGCCATCTATGATGCAAGAAACAGGCCCTCACCAAACTCCTTATCTGTCTTGATCTTGGACTTCCCAGCCTCCAGAGCTGTGAGATATGAATTTCTGGTGATAATTTGTCATTGCAGCCCAAATGGTCAAAGACATTGAGAAACAATTTTTTGAAGAGTGTAACTTATGCTAACATTATGCCAAATTCCCAAGTTTTAGAGACAATAGCAAAAGACAACTCTGGGAGTGCTTCTTTGTTCACTTCCTCCGAATGGCACTGTCCTTTAACTTAACATGGTAAGATGGCTTTCCCAGGTTTGTTGAACAGTTCAAAAGTTTTATGTGACATTACATGCTTTTTAAAAATTCAGCTTTCTTGATGAAATGAAATGTATTATTTACACAACAAAGTCCACTGTGATGGTTTAGTCTCCTTACCTTTATTCCTGACTCATGGTAATCACCGTGGTTTCCAGATACAAAGGAATATGAGAGTGTGTAGTTTTGAAAGTGCCTGGATTTCAGTGGAAGGAGGAGAGCTTGTTCCTATAGAACATTCTTCTGCCATATACAGCTAAATCTTGCCTCACTGTTTGCAAGTTCAGTAAAAGATCTTATCAGCTCACCTTGGGATATTGAGACGTATTAACAAGCGATTGACCTAACAAGACCCAAATTAACAAATTAAAATAAAAAGTAATTTATATACATTAAGAAATACCACTGTCAAATGAACAGGAATGCTTATTTGAACATTCAGTGAATTCTCTTCACAATGAAGAAGTGAGGATGATATTGATGATGATATTGATGCTGAGGATTGTTAACAGTTATTGAATCCTTACTATGAGTATGGATGAGCTTTTCATATTAACAACTCAATGGGTAGGTTCCTATTGCATATATGAGGGACGGGCATGGGGAGGTTAAATGACTTGTCTAAGGTCACACAGCTAGTAAGTGATTTTTAGTTCTAAAATGAGATTATTTCATTATTTAGTCAGAATTTTTAGTTCTAAATGAGATTATTTCATAAATTATGTGAAGAACAGGAGGCATCTTACTAAAAAAAATAAATGTTTGGACTCAGTTTCCTCCTCTGTAAAGTGGGGCTAATAGTAGAATCAATCTTATGATGAATAAATAATTATTATAGGTAAAGTACTTAAAACAAGATCTGATGTATTAAGTAAGGGAAGCACCTTAGTGTAGTGGTTAAGAACACAGATTTCTGGGTTCAAACCACAGCTCTGCCACTTACTAGGCAGTGCAGCTTTGGCAAATAATTTAACCTTTCTGAGTCTTGTTTTTCTCATTTGAAAATGGGGTCAACAGTAGTAAATTACTTATAGGGTTACATGTAGATTAGATGAATTAATATTTACCCTCTTAGAAGAGTGCTTACTAAATAAAAGCCAGCTTTTATTATGTAGATCAAGTCACCCATTACAATGCTTGAAGCACATAGAGAAATTCACATTCCTTCTTTTGTTTCCCTTTAGTTGTTTTTCCCTTCATTAAATCTTCTGTAAGTCAATTAGCTTTAACATTATATTTACATTTACCAACTCCTCAGATTACAGTTTATGTTAACTTCTCAACACTTTAATTTCTTAGATAATGTAGTACAGACTGTGGTATATATCCAGATTCCTTTTCAAAACTGAGACACTTGTTCTTCCAGCTCCCAGGAATTTAGGCTGCGAAAACTCATGTTTATCTTCCTCTCTTGATCAAATGGAATTTCAGCTTCAGATATTCCCAAAAGGTAAACTGAGGCCTCAGCTGCAAATGTGTCAGAGTTCAACTTCTTCCTATTCTCATCCTATTTCCCTTACTCCCACACAGGTGTCCCTCCCAAGACAACTTTCCAGCAAACTTCCTCCATGCAAATATCCATATTAGATTCTGTTTTAGGGTACCTGACTTATGACCGGGAACCTTCCTAGGAAGCAGATTACAAAACAGGATTTTACAGCTAGATCCCCTGTCAGTGGACTGTGAATGAGTCTCCATTTAGTGATGATCAATGGAGTATTGCCAACCCCTGGAATGTGGTTGCAGAGTGTTGTTAAGACTTTCACACAGTTGAATTGGGATGAGACACAGGTGGAAGAGGAAGTACTACAGGTTGTAGTAAAATTACAATTTTTCAAGCTTTTTGAGAGGTTCACGTAATATTTATGAGGACTGTGGAATGGGATAGCTCTTGCTAGGGCCTATGGAGATATTGGAAAAAGACAATGATAAGCTCAGGGTGATAAATGGCCAATTTAGGCCTAAGTATAAAAGCCAGGGAGCCCATGGAAGCATGTAAAGAGACTCTCATATCCTGCTAGAATTGCTCTTAAAACTTGGAGAAAGTTGTCTACATTAAAGCAAGTAGAGATGCCAGAACCACCATAGCAAAGGGTAGAAAAATGAATGAGGACATTCAGAGAAGTGAGCATGCTGGAGTGGAAATGCTACATACATCTGAAGAACTCATAGTCAACTATATTCTGTGTGAAGGTTTAAAACATACTTGCACTGCTCTATTCACAATAGCAAAAACATGGCACCAACCATGCTGCCCATTGAAGCTGGACTGCGTTTAAAAAATGTGGTACCTATACACAGTGGATTATTATGCAGCCATAAAGAAGGACAAACATATGGACTTTGCATCAACTTGAATGGATTTAGAGTCTATTGTACTCAGTGATCTATCACGGAAACAAAGAACAGAGTACCATATGTTCTCACTCATAAGCAGACCTTGAACTATTATCATAATACTATAAGAAATGGATTGGCAGTAGTGAGAAACTGCCAGGGGAGAGGGGGTGGGATTGGCAGTTGAGGGAAACTGCCAAGGGAGGGAGGGCATACCTCATCAACAAAGGTACCTACATAATGAACATTTGTATACCTAACCCTGAATTGTACCCCACATCTTTAAAAACAAACAAACAAACGTACAATCAAAAAACATTGCACCTACTGTGGTAAAGAATGCACTGGTGAGAGGAGCCCTGACTTTGTTGCGAGCCTTAGTATTAGCTGTTCTCTGGGGCCAGGTCTGCTAGAAGGGGTGCTGTTATAGAAATGAACTCTAATAATTAAGATTGATAGGAGCCTGATATACAAGTCAAATGTTAGAACTTGCCCCTCAGAGCAAGGTGGGAGTACTTACAGTAAGGCCCAGAAAGATTAAAATGGCAGCAAGTGTGCTTGACCCACAGCAAGCTATGGAGATGGTTAATAGAATACAGAGTCCTTAGGGGCAAGATAAATGGAAAGCCAGAGATAGTATTAATTAAATAAATTAAGGATAGATGATTAGGATTCTGAGGGTAGTTGCCTCAATAGAAAGTCACAGTTCCTAGCCCTACTTCAAGACCTGAGCTAGTCTTCAGTCCTGAAGCCTAATGAATTAAAAAGTGCCCAAGTCTTCAGGAAAAAAGACCTCCCAACACAAAAGTATACACGTTAATTATACTCCCAGTTATTTTGTCAAAGGGACCATTTACTTGGAAAACCATGCACTGGAAAAAGAGCATGAACCAAATATTCTGAGGACTGTTGGACACAGAAGCTGCCAAGGCTCATCCCGTGTTATCTACAGCATAATATTATACAATTTTGAAAAACAGCTCCTGGTATGCTACTGGGCCCTGATGGAGATGGACATCAAGTGACCAACATGAGCTCAGTTCTCAGGTCCACCACATCATAAGATTAAGGAGACCCAGCAGTAATCCATGATAAGTTGGAAGTTGTACATCCAGGTTGGATCATGGACACGGTTAGGAGGTGAAGATAAGTTTCTGAAGTACACATTTAGACTACAATGTCATCTACCATTGTCCCAGCTTCTCTACCTCAGCTTAGGGAGAGTCTCTATGTCTAGCAGACAGGAGAGAGAAGTCTGAGCTTGGCTCATATATGGGTTGACTCAGTGTATGGGTGCAAGCTGAAAATGGTTGGTGGCTGAACTATAATCCTATTCATGGGTGTCCCTGAAAGAAAGCAGAAGTAGGAATTTCCCAGTGGGCAGAGCTTTGGCAGGTGCATCTGGTACCCACATAGTGTGGAAAGGGTTGTGGCCTGATATAAGAGTATATATGGTTTTATGGGTAGTGGAAGATGACTGGTGGTTTGAAAAGAGCTTGGAGGAATATTAGAGGCAAGGAGATTTGGGGAGTTACAGGCATGTGAATTGACCTAGGGGAGTGGGCATGAAGTTTGAAGGTCTTTGTATCACTTGTTATTTCCCACCAGAGAGCATCCTTTGAGGAAGAGGCACTACACAACAAGTTGATGTCATTTATACTGTCACTGGGTCACAACAGACTCATAAACAGAGTATCCATGATGACAAGGATGGAAAGCTCTGCTTCAGTCCAGCAGCCTGGGCCCCCACTTACCAATGCTGATGTAGCAATTGCTGTTGCTGAATGTCCAGCCTACCAAACTGTCCAATATGAGCCCCTGATCCAGCACTATTCTTCACAACCAACCAACCACTGAGGACACCTTTCACTCTGAAAGAGAGCAGCATTCATTTTGACTGGAATTGACATAATTCCAGGTGTTAGGACTGCCTTTCTTAACGGCAGAGCCATGAACACCATTACTTCCTGATGCCTTATAGAGTTTTTTATTCACTGAAACAAGATACCACATAATATTGCCTCAGACATTGTGCTCACTGATATCAAAAGAGGTGTGGCGATCATAGAGTCCACTGATTCTGTCATACACCACACCAATTAGAATCCATCAACCTGCTAGGGAAGAACAGCCTTTTGAGGATAGAGCTGAGGTGTCAGTTTGGAGGCGATAACCTGCAGGGATGGAGTCCTATCCTACAAGCTGGAATACACACCCTACATTAACTCACATTGGCGGTGTCCCTAATATGCCCAATACTTGGGTTTAGGACGCAAGGATTAAAAGTAAAGGTAGCCTTCTGATCTTTACTCCCAGTGACTTACTTGGAGGAATTCATGCTTCATGATGTTGTAGCTCTCAGCTCTCCATTTTGGTTTCTCAAAGGCAGAACATGGCCATCAGGGGATACAGCAAGAATCCTACATTTTAAACTATGGCGACCACCAGTCACTTTGTGCTCCTAGTGCTGAGATGAGTGGATAAGAAACAGGGTCATCACCCCGCAAGAGTGATTTATCCTGATGATTAGGAGAAGATAGAGATGCACAAACAATGAAAACAAGTAAGAGTGCCTTTGGCACCTGGGTGCTCAAACAGGGATGCTTCTTGGTTCTCTCCTGAACAATTTTAATAGTAAATGGACAAGTACAGCAGCTATGGCCTGAAAAAGGCACGTTGATCAGGGGCTCAGACCCCTTAGACATGGGGGCTGGGTCCTCAACTGATAATGCCCTACAGAGGTGCTAGCAGAGGGTCAGCAGAGTCTAGAATGGATGGCTGAGAAAGGAGACAATGAGTATCAGGTATACTCCTGTGACCACCTACAATTGCAGAAGTTCTAATTTGTCTCAATAACTGCCTTCCTGAAAGTCTCCCCAGGAAAAGACACAAACCAGAAAGAATCTCATGGGAGTTGATTCCTGATGGAGTGAACTCACTGTAAGAATCAATTGGTTTTAAGTGGCAAAGTGTGGTTTCTAGTAAGTCTGTGGTATACTCAGGTATCACTGTGACATACCCAGGTCCCACTTTAAGTTTGAAGTACCTATTTCCCCAGCTGCCACGAGTGATGGCTGCTGACCACTCATGGCTGAATTCCTTTTAGAGAAATGCCCTCAGCTGAATAAAGCTGCCTCATTCAAGTTTACACTCTCTTTCTGGTTGCAGCTCATGTTCAATAACTGGCCAAGGCATGGGGATGAATGTCTGACCTCCATTGTTTCAATTTGAAACAATTTCTTGTGTGGAATTGGCTGAGGGTGTTACTACATGGTACCAGTTAAACTCTTCCCTTACCCAATCCTCATTTCCGTGCTTCCCCAGTGAAGTTATCCCCCCAATTAATTCCCTTTATGTAACTCTTCATCCAAAGTCTGTTTCCTGAGGAAACCAAATTACAACAGGTAAAGAATCTCTAAACTATAAAATATAAGGAATTCCTAATGCACCCAGTCCTTGAGGGTTGGGTTTTGTTAATGTTCATGCTTTTATAATGGGGCTTTTTCTTGACATTGATGGTTGGATTTTAAGTGTAGCCTGTATCCATTCTAGCAGTCCTCTATCCCCTTATTGCATTAATTAGAGACAGAAATTCTGTAAACTCACAGCTGCAGGAAAAGTGTCCACTGCAAAAGACATCTTGCTGGTGGGTTTGCATTTTTCTATGTGCTTGCTTACTTGGTGGCCATGCCAGCAGTTATTTTCAGATGCTTTGAGTTGACCCATGTTGTCATTGCCCTCTGGATACTGTTAGAGAAAAATATGATGCATTATTGTGTATCTGTAGTAGTGGCTAAACATTTCCACACAGATTGTTTTATTTAGCTCTTAAAATAAGATTGTGAACTAGAGATGATGCCCAATTAACAGATAAAGAAACTGATCCTCGCTGAGGTTGAATAGCTTGTCAGTACAACTAGCTAGCAAGTTTTAATAGTCCAGGTTCAAAGTCAGATGCCGACTCCAAGTCTAGTATTGCCTTCTCCCTCTCACCTTAATAAGATAGCCTCTCCATGTATGGATTTATAGCTGGTGTGTGGACCATGCCTGAGTGACTCTCAACATTAAGCAATCACCTATAATGAAGTGAGATCTCTCAAAATCTTTTGAAACACCCAATGTCCCTTTTCTAACTGGCATACGTTTATTCTAAGTCATGGATTTTGTTCTTTTCCCCTTTTTGGCAAGCCCCTAAATCCTGGTTGGGAGTTGCATCACCACCTTGGCTAAACTTTTCTCTCTTAGATGAGAACGCCCAGTGAAATATTTATTTATGAGCAGCCATAAATATGCAGTAGAAAGGCTCAGCAAAGACTTTGTTTGTTGTTTTGTTTTCTTTTATAGTCAGTATTACCTGGAAAGTCACCCAGTTTAGCTACAATGTAAATTTGCAGTCCTTGGCTGGGAAAAGACTTGTTGGCGAAGTCTGATACTGAAAAGTAATCTTCTTCAGGAAATGAGTACCAAAGAGCTGTTATTCTGTGTAATAATAAAGAAACAAAAAGGATCCCAAGAGGAAAGTATTTTGGCAACCGATGTTCACCGGTCATTATGGACTGAGTGCTCAAATAAAAATACCTTCAAACCCTGAAGAAAGGATTTCTGTATTTTAAATATAGATTCTTATTTTTCAAATGGGACTGTTTCCAAATGACCCCCTGACTTGAAGGGGTAGAGTTAAAGAACAATTGAAGGCACTTGTGTGGTGGGAGGAAATGAAATGAGACTAGCTGTGGAAATGGCAGAATACATCTTCTGGTGTTTTGTATTTGAAACAAAAAAATCCTCAGGCATACATGTAAGATAGCAAATGTGTTGCATCCAACTAATATTTGATGGCAAATTATCATCAATCTCATTGGTCCAGAGGGTTCAACAGGACTCCTAATGAAACTGGCCGTTTTGGAAGTTGATACAGGGCATGAGTCTGAAAAGTCCATGTGATTATTCACTTTTTAAAAAAATCTTCACACCTATGAATTTTTTAAAGAAAGAAATCACTTTGCCATACATCTCATCCATGTAAGTTAATTCATTTGACTGGTGGAACTACACTTAAGAAAGCAGCTGGTGAGACTGATCTCACCAGGATGGCAAATTCCTTGGCTATTCTTCAAAATGCATTAAAAGAAAAAAAGAAAGAGAAAGAGAGAATGCATTTTTTTTTTTTTTGCCATTTGCCCTGAAAGTGTGATTGTTTTATGTGGCTTCCAGAAGAGATGATGGAGAAAAAGCCCCCATTAATTCCACATGTGAATGTCGGCTTGATTTTCCCCAAATATTTGAAAATTCTATATGCATTGTTGCAACCAAATTTACTTTAAATAACATCAAAAACATAAGAACCCAAACCCTTTCCTTTGGGTGCCTCAATCATTACATTTTCACTTAAGCATAGCCATCTTAAATGAGACACCCTCAGCTTTTTCCCCTTTTACTTATTTCTATCTAGAATTTTTTTTTCTTTGTGGAAAGTTAAATTGTTTTTTATAACCAGTTACTTAACTTAAAATCCCTTTCAAATAAACAGGTACCTTTTAACTATAATTAAATATTTTTAAAAATCATCAAAATATTCATTTATTGATTCTTTCAACTTATTAAAGTAAATTAAAATAGAGAGTAGACATGAATAATCCCTGAGCAAAGCCAGGTAGGCCTCTTAAGTGACATTGATTTGCATACATACACAAAACTTAAAGTTGAGCTACTTCTCATAAATACCTATATTAAAGAAAAACAGAACTTGACCAAATAAGGCAGCTATGCAAAACTACAACCAATCAAATATTTTCTTTGCTTTACCTCTGTGTTCATCCTACAACAGCCTCCCCCTGTGTTCCTTTGGTGGAAATCCCAAGCCACTTTGGTTTGAAACTGCTTAACTCGTGAACTGTTGTTTGCTCAAAGAAACTTTAAAAATAAAAATTATCGTGCCTCAGTTTACTTTTTAAACAAACTCAACATGATTTGAATGACTACTTTTGCCAGGTATTGTTCCAGGTGATAGTGACAGCCTAAGGTAAGAAAGGTGTTGGAAACATAGTCGGAATTTTGGCAATTATTGAACTGTCTTGTCCATCATGTTCTGGCATTTGAGTGACTGCCACTGCTATGGAAGGTGATGGGAAAGATGAGGATTGCTGATAAATGACAACATTTTATTCAATGTTTTGTTAAATGGATACTTTAGAGGTATATCTTAGAAGTTTAAGTGGAGATCCACGAGCTAAAAACATCTTGAGTAATCTGAAAGCATGAACCTCCTTAAACTTTTATTGAGCCAATTCTCTGAAAATAATCTCCCTCTCTAAAAATGTTGGCTAATTAAAAATGATAAGAATGTATAAAAAGTATTAGTTTTTGTTGTAAGCAACAGAACCCAATGCCAGATAGCTGGGGTGGGACAGGGGGAGGGAGATTTATTACAAGAAAATATGAGTTTTCTCAGGAAATCCAAGGACGAGCATGCAGCTGGGACTTGGGAATAAAGAAGGACTCACTGTCAAGATTCTTTCTCTGTCATCTCTGCTACTCTCTCTCTCTGCATTTTCTCTCTTTGTAGACTGACTTTCCCTGTTTCCCTGACCATTGAAAAACCCAGCTTCATTAAATATCACTCAGTGTAAGCTTTAACAATTTTCAGAACCAGATTGGGTTGCATGGTCACCCTGGACCAATCAGTTGAGGCTGAATGGGCAAGGCTGCATTATAAAAATTGGACTGTCAGAAGCCCAACTATGTGCTTAATTAAAGGGTGGAGAAGGCAGTTCTTAAGAAAGGGTGGCTGGAGGGCCTTTGGAAGAAACTGTGCCATCATTAAAGGAGATATCTACAAAAAATAATGCCAGTTTTCCTACATTATTGCATATACATTAAAAAAATTGTATGAGAATTTCTGGCAATAAACTGGGATTGGCAAACTATTGCTCATGGGCCAAATCTGGTCCATAGTCTGTTTTTGTAATGGTCCATGAGTGAAATTTAAAAATAACTCTTATGACCCACAAAACCTAAAATATGAGGGGCATAAGAGGGAATCCCCCAGAAAACCCAGAATTTATTTATAAAAATTGTGCACTTATTCTTACATGTTTAAAATTAAGTCATCTTCAAAGTTCTCTCCCTTTGATGCAATATACCTATCGAGACGCTTTTTCCACTGCTCACAACAGTTTTTGAAATTGTCAATTTTGATGCCTTTAAAATAGTGCTTCTGCTGTTTTTTATTTCACCTCTTCCACATTGGCAAAATGTCCCCCCCCTTTTTTGAGGATTTTCTGGGAAAACAAAAAAAAGTTATTTGGGGTGAGATGGGGTGAACAGGAAGGGTGGGACATGGGGGTCATGCTGTTTTTGGTCAAAAACTGCTGAACACTGGGCACTGTGGACAGGTGCATTGTCATGGCAGAAGAACCAGTCACCTGTATGCCACAACTTGGGACGCTTCCTCTGCAAATGGTGAGGCAACCTTCTCAGAACTTCTAAATGAAAACTTCGGTTGACAGTTTGATCCAGAGGAATGAATTCTGAGAACTACAAGTGGCTTGCCCTCCAAAGGATAATTCTATTTTGGGGGGGTACCCTCTTGTGTATGTTATCTGGTCCTTTATAGAAAAACTTTGGCGACCCTTGCCCTAAATCACGGTAGATAAGCATGCAGGCTCTGCATTTCCTACTCTGGGTACTAATCCATCTGGAAGGAGAACTAAGGCAAGTTACAAAACCTATCTGTGTCTCTGTTTCATCATTTGTAAAATGGGAATAGCAACAACAATAATAAAAATGCCTATTTTATAAAGTCATACAGAGTAAATGAATAAATACATGTAAATCATTTAGAATAATGCCTGATAGTACTTAAAAATGCTATTATTATGTCAAATCACATATAAGACGTGCTTATATAAATAAAAAACATTTTATATGTAATATCCCATATATGTTTCTATATAAATGAATATATATTACATATGAATACAAATATATTTATATAAACATATATGCAGGTATATATATGATATTTTTGTGAATATAATTGCACAGAAATGTACTCTCGGAGAATATAGTTGGAAGGAAACCTATAATGTAATGATTTGGGAAGGAAAGAGTTATTTCTTTTTATAAAGGAAATTTTCAGCGTGCTTGCGCTCTCTCTCTCTCTTTCTCTAATTATTAAAAAGTGTTAAAGCAGGGCAGAACTAATTTAGATGTGGTCAGATTTAAAACCAATATTTGACATTGTCCCAAGTGTTATTCCCTCCTTAAAAGGCAAAATTTCCTCTCCAACACTAAATGGGAACACTACTATTATGGCAATACTAATGTTTCAAAATTAAATAGAAAACATTGACAAAACTCTACAGGTGCCACTTTGAACAATCAAAGTTCTCATTCATCATAATAGTACAATGTGAATTAAACATGGATTAAAATCTACATGAATATAATATGAATGCATTTTATCCAGAAACAATTCTAATCTCAATCTCCCCTTTCTCTTGTTTTCTTCTCTTTTTCTCCCCCTCTTATAATTATGTCTGTATACACACTGTACACAACATGTTAGAGAGTATGTAAAGAGAAAAAATATGAAGGTACAATTGATATTTATCTGTATTCATATTTTGTATCTCATACTTTCTACCCCCAAAAAACACCCTTGTAATATTTTTATCAGAAATAAAATCCAGGGATGAAAAATTATATCTTACTGACTTTATGGTACTTCATTTAACACGTACGGTATAATGGTCCATTTGGAAAAGATCTTTCTGAAAAAGGGGTTATCTCATCAATCAAGCGCTTCCTGTGTGTGTATTGTAAATAATAAATGTATGCCACATGTGTGGCTAGAAGGATGCTGGAAAAAACTCTATTGGCATGCCCTGGAAATGCAGCTAAAATAACTTCTACCAGCCCAGTTCATTCCACTCAACAAAAATTGGACAAGCCAGATTCATCAATATTGATTTCAGGTTTCATCAGCAGGGATTTTTTGAGCAAGACCCTTTTAGTTACATTTTCCATTTGACATTTCTCGTTAGATTCAAAGCTTTCCCTGTGTATAAGTCTTTTCATGTAATTCAAAACCAAACTCATCAAGCAACCTTTCCAACGGAAAGAAACGAGAGACTCATTTGCTGCTTGAAGAAGTAAATTTCTGTATGTACACAGTGTTCTTATTTCAGTCCTGAGCTCCTGCTTCTAACGTAGACTGTTTTTTCAAGTAAAGATTTTTATTTGTTTGTTTTTGTTTTTAGTCAATCACAGAGAAAGGTATTGTCTCCTTGTCAGAGCAACATTGGAAATAGCATGAGGCACCAATTCTGAGAAATCACTCTGCTATGTATTTAATGGGACGTAATACGCTAGTTAGGGCTTTTGAAGTAAACTCGTGCTGTCTTGTTGACTCTGGAATTCTGATCTGTTTATCATTCTTAGTGACTTTTACTTTTCACTCTCCGGGACTCTAGGATGAAGAATAAATCACAAAGTACCTCTTACTTGTGGAGATGAGTGTAGACTGTCAGACTGTTTATTATTCTCTTCTTCATTTACAACTTCACACCTCCTACCTTCCCCTCAAGCAGTTCCCATAGTTGTGTCTTTTATATTTTGGACTTATATTATTATTATTTAAATTTTTTATTGTAAATTGACAATTTATAATAGTATGCATTTATGGGGCACATAATGATGTTATTATAATTTATAAATACAAAGTGGAATAATTAAATCAAACTAGGTAACATATCCATCATCTCAAATCTTGTCATTTACTGTGGTGAGAACATTTGAACATTACTCTCTTGGACATTTTGAAATGTGCAATATCCCATTAACTAAATGCTGTGCAATAGAACTGAGAAAAAAAAATTCCTCCTGTCTGAGATCTTGTACCCTTTGACCAACATCTCCCCGACTCCACCTGCAGCCTTTGTAACCATTATCGTACTCTCTGTTTTTATGCTTTCAATTGTTTTCGATTCCACAGAGAAGTGAAAACATGCAGTATTTGTCTTTCTGCATCTGTTAATTTCACTTAACAGAGAAAGGTATTTACCGTAGTTTTCTCCAATTCCACCCATGCTATCACAAATAACAGAATTTTTTTTTTAAGGCTGAATAGTGTTCCATTTGGATATATACCACATTTTCTTTATCCATTCATCTGTTAATGACATTTAGGTTTCTTCCATAACTTGGCTATTGTGAATAGTATTGTAATGAACATGGGAGTGCAAGCATCTTTTTTGAAACTGACTTCAAATCTCTTGGGTAAATACCCAGAAGTGGGACTGCAAGATAATATGGACATTCTAGTTTTAGTTTTTTTAGAGGAACTTCCAAACAGTTTTTCCATAATGAATATACTAATATCCACCAGCAGTGTACAAGAGTCCCCTTTTTTCCACATCCTTGCCATCACTTGTTATCTTTTTACAAATAGCCATTCTAACAGGTGTCAGTTGATATCTCATGGTGGTTGCAAGTTGTGGGTTGTTTAAATTTTTATTTTTTAATTTTTGTATGCTGTTTGGGCAGGTCTTGAACTCCTGGCTTCAAGTGATCCTCTCACCTTGGCCTCCAAAAGAACTTTGGTTATAGGTGTGAGTCACCACATCTTGCTCTGAAAGTTGTAGGTTTTTTTGTTTTTTGGTTTTTTTGAGTCAGAGTCTCGCATCGTCGCCCAGGCTGGCGTGCAGCAGCACGCTCACGGCTACCCTAGCGTCAACCTACTAGGCTCCCGCGATCCTTCTGTCTCAGCCTTCCAAGGAACCAGAACTACAGCCGCGCACTACCACACCCGGCTACTGTTTTGATTCATTGTAGAAAGGAAGTCTCATCATGCTGCCCAGACTGGTCTCAAACCCGTGGGCTCAGGCAATCCCCTCGCCTCGGCTTCCCAAAGTGCTGGGATTACAGGCTTGAGCCACCGTACTCGGCGGAAGGTTGTAATTTTTATATCTAGAATAAGTTTTAGAAAAGAAGCATTGTGGTAAACAAACTTAACTCTTTAAAGAGGGTTAATATTTTACAAACTCTCTTTCATGCAAAAAGCAACTTCTTGTTTCACAACCATTCATCCCTCTCTGTGAATAGGAATTATGAATGCTGATCATGCTCCATGATTAATCTAAAGGGTAAGCACTTAGTCCAAACTGGGCCAACTAGGTTCTTGCTCCTGGAAATCTGAGGCATGGACTGGAACATTTAGGAGCCCAGGGCTCCTTGGAGCCAAGTTAAGAGTAAATTGGCTCTTTAGAGAGAGTACTATCATGGAGACTTAAGGGATGTCTTGTCATAAATCTTTCTTAAGCTTTCTCTGTTCAACAATTCCTTTGGTTCCTATAAATTACTGCTCTTTTGCTTAAATTAATCAAAATACATTTCTGTCGCTTGCAACCAGAGCAATAACATACACATCTTTTAGCAATTGGTATTGCATACAAGATAATAAATTAAGATTTATTTTAATGTGTCTATGTTGAGGATGGGAAGGACGGAGTAATTGGGTGGGAAGTATTGATGAACTAAAAATGTTTGTGGCTGGGTGCAGGAGCTCAAGCCCGTAATACCAACACTTTGGGAGGCAGTGGCAAGAAGACTGCCTGAGCCCAGGGGTTTGAGACCAGCCTGGCAACTTGGGGAGACTTCGTCTCTACAATAAATAAAAAAATTAGCTGGGTGTGGTGGTATGCACCTTTAGTTACGGCTACTTGGAAGGCTGAGGCAGAAGGATAGCCTGAGCCCAACAAGACGAGGCTGCGGTGGCTGTCAGCATGCCACTGTGCTCCAGCCTGGGCGACAGAGTGAGACTCCAACTAAAAAATAAAAACAAAAGATAAAAAACGTGGTTAAAGTTGTAACATATAAAAGTGGATTTGGTCGATCTGTAGAACTATACCAATCACAATATTTTGAAGGCATAATGTACTGAGATTTATAATGATCTTCATGTAAACTAGAGAGAATTCTGCTTCGTAACTCCTTGACATCCTAGGATCATTCTGAACCAACAATCCCAAATCTTCCCATTGAGATGACTCTCTGTGCTGTGTGCAGGTGCTGTGTGCAGGTGGACCCAGGCCCAGAATCCTTCTGTGCAGGAAAGCAGGAGAGGGAGAGAAAAGGATAAAAACAGGTTACCGGCCGGGATCGGTAGCTCAGCCTGTAATCCCAGCACTTTGGGAGGCCGAGGAGAGTGAATTGCCTGAGCCCACAGGTTCGAGACCCACGCGGGCAACTTGGCGAGACCTCGTCTCTACAATAAATCAAAAATTAGCCGGGTGTGGTAGCGCGTGCCTGTAGTTCCAGCTACGGTGGCTGGGAGCGTGCCACTGCACTCCAGTCTGGGTGACAGAGTGAAACTCCAACTCAAACAAACAAACAAATAAAAGCAAAAACAAAAAACAGGTTACCTCTCTTGCAGCCACCATTCAGTGAAATCCAGGGTTTCTGTCAAGGAATTAACTTTCCACAAGCAATTGTTCATTTCCCTCACTTCTGTTGTACTTATTTATGAGATGTGATTATATTGATTATATGAAGTATTCTTTTAAAAAGGACTGCATCTAATTCACCTTTGTTCTTAGTGCCAAGCAGTTCTTGGCACACTATGGGCTCACAATGAGTATTTCTTGAACAAATGACCATATATGATAATACAAATCATGCCATACTTCACTTTATACACTTTATTCACTTGAGGTCCTAGAAGTTTTAGAAAAACAGAATTCTTATTCACTGAATCAAATTTTACATATATTAGTATCAGTTGTTATTTAAAAGAGTTTTAGTATGAATCATTTGGAGAAGGAAATGAGCATCTCCAATTTATACTGCTGACAGTCTGGGTTGCCATGTCACAGATTTGCTTAGGCCAAGGTACAGGGGTAAACACTTCTCACTTTAAACAACATAACTTACCTGAATGTGATTGTAACTGCTTAGACCTCAGGTTTGCATTTGTCAAAAATTGAATTAAGAAATTCAGAACGGTAAGGGAGTGGTGGGGGTGGGGGGGGGTGGGGGCGATCCATCCAGCAGAGGATTGTCTCACAGGGGATTTATGGATCAGTTAACAATTCATATCACAAGCCAGATGGGAGGAAGGCCAGAGTTCTTTTATTTTTCATCTTATATATTCCTAGATATGCATGACATAGTTCATAAAAAGTTTTAAAACTTCAAGCAAAATGAAATACCTAATGATCTTACGTATTTTTGACTTGTAAAATCTAGCTGTCACACTTAATTATATTTGTCAGATTTGATTACATCTTTTTCTAAAATTGGATTCCTATTTATTTTATTTTCTTTCAGAATAAAAATGAATGTCCTGATTGTGAAATTTGGATTCCCCTTTGAGTCCCTTGTAAATATGAGAGTACTATTCAAATGTATTCTACTTTAAAAATATTTTTTAAAGTATTTCGATTTCCTTAATAATAGGTAACTAATTTAACCCAGTGGCTTATAAGTACCACTGGATTGGTGTTTTGACAGAGCATTTTAATTACTACAATATCCAGTGAGATTAAGACTAGCAAGTTTTTAAAAATCTCCTAAGTAGAAATGTGACCTATTTCCACAAAAACTTTAGAACGTATGATGTTTTCCTGCCTCCTGTAGGAACATGGGCTTTTGGAATCCTTTTACATAGAGATCATTTATTTCTTTTAAACATTTTTTAAAAAAAGCTTTTGACTTTATGCTCAATACCAATTAATGACCTCTTTCTGTGAAAGGATGAGACACTGAGTGATGGGGCCATATGTCCTGCTGTGACCTAGAGATTGTTTTAATGCCACATTGAGTCTCAGTGTAGAAACTAGCCTTGCTGCTTCTGAAACACAGTAGACAGAAGGTTCACAACTGCCTGGGCAGAAATTTGGATAATCTTTCTCACTCCTGCACTGGAAATTAAATTGAGATAAAGGAGCAACCTTTGCAAGAATAATTTTTATCATTTGCAAATCCAGTAATTGTTATTAGTTTCCTAGTGATACCATAACAAATTATCACAAACTGAACAACTCAAACAAGAGCAATTCTCTCGGCTTGAAGTTGAAATCAAAGTGTCAGCAGGAGAACACGTTTCTTTTCTTTCTGTTTATTTCCAGTGCCTCTGACAATCCTTAGCTTGCAGTGACACAACTCCAGTCTTTGCCTCCCTTGTCACAAGGCACTCTCCTTCCTGTGTCTTCACATTGTCTTGATACAAGGACACAAGTCATGTTGAATTAAGGGTTTACTCTACTCCAGTGTGATCTGATCTTAACTTATCATAAGCTTATTACATCTACAAAAACCCTAATTCCAAATAAGGTCTCATTTTGCGGTACTAGGGTTTAGGACTTCAACACATCTTTTTGAGGGACACAATTCAATCTATAACAGTAATTATTTGAAATAATTGTTTTAAAGAAGTGAAGTGCCTCTTTTTTATAGGAGGAAAATTGTTTTATGAATGCTCTGGAGTCTGGGGAGAAGTATCTCTTCTCTGACGCACTTGGAGTTTTCCCATTGAAGGACTGGAGGCTATTAATGTCCTACATGTGTCTGCTCCAATTAAACCTGTGGGCTTCCTGAAATTATAGACATTGACATTGCACAGAGCATTAAAGAACATTTAGTCCTGGGCTTTTCAACCCTTATTGCTAGGTTTTGAGTCTCTTATCAAGCTAGATCTTATGGGAAGCTTAATCTTTAAACAGAGGAGAACTGAGCTGCTTTCCCTGATGTGGTGGAGGTGGTAGAGCTCTTTTTACATCCACCACCTTCCATCAAAACTTACGAGGCACTTCCACAAGCCTAGTGTCAGAATCAGGTGAAGAGCTCATCAGTAATTTAAATTGCTGCATTCTCCTCCCTCCCTGACCTACTGTATGAGAATCTCCAAGGTAGAAATCTGGATTGTGTGAACACACTTTCCAAGTGATCCTTTATTCTCAGTAAAGCTTAACAGCCCCTTTCTTAAGTACATGGAGCACTGTTGAAAAACTTCTATCTAGTCCAAACCTGAAGATGAAGCAACTAAGAGCCAGACAGGGGAGGCTAGTCAGGCAGATGAGGCTGGTTAGTGACGAGCCAGTGCTTCCCCATTTGTCTGGCCTCTCACCTCTTTGCTAGCTCTGTACAAGAGGTGTCTCTTTTTTTGAGGGGTGGGGGAGTTAGGGTGAAAGTCCACCTTTGAACTCTTTCAGAATGTTTCCCACACATTCCTTATCAATAAAAGGTATTTTTTTTTTTTATTTTGAGGGTGAAAAATAAATCCGTTACTTGTGTTTACACCTAATAGAACACCGTATTCCCCAGGGTTAGCATTTAGAAAACTTGTAAAAATTGATCTGCAAAAGCTAATGGTTTCAATGGGGAGGCAAGGATTTGGGTTCTAAGCCTTTTCTTTTAACTAATGGCTCAATAACAGGACTAAAATCACTTGAGACCGAAAGGAATTTCCAATGATAAAGGAACATCCTAATAAGAAATGAGTGAGACAGTGCTATAACCCCGAAATCTTGGCGCTTTCAACCTCATAAACCTGCCGAAGTCCATGAAAACAGCCTTTGTGCCTCCTCTGGCACTACGTGTGAGAGAGATCCCAGATTTCTCATGAACCTGAAGTGGTTGGAGTGATGTCTCTGACTGTGTGAGGTGACATATACCAGGTCTCAGAACTGCCTGTAAATGAAGGTCCCTTTTAGTATTGGGTATTGAACCCTGGGCAGGAGAAGTCCAGGGAACTTTTTCTTTTTGTCCTATTAGTTGGCTGCTAAAGGCTTGCAATGTAAATTGGAAGTAGATTAGAGAAAGGGTAACCTGTGTCTATTAAATCCAAGTGTGATTTGAGTTTGTAGTAGAAGGTAAAAATAAGACAAGGCCCTCAAACCTCATTATTTTAAACAGTTTGAATCCCCACTCAAGTCTCCGTGGGCTGTGTGTACACTGTTTTAGCATGCGCCAATTAACGAAGGTTTTCATACTGCATTAGTTCTTCCAGGAAGTTTCTGGGTTGCTAGTTCCATTGTATCTTTTACTTATTAGAAAGTGGTCCAGTGGTCTCATCAAAGATGGGCTAATTCTTTCAAGATTCAACATTGTACCCATCTTGAAAACTATACTCATGTCTATTTCTAAAGAAGCTGCTGCTGACCTGGGGTATGAGTTTGAGCCAAAGAGCAAAGTTTCCTTCTTGACTTTTGGAGGCTGTCCTTTCCTCACCTGTACAGACACAGCTATACTTTTCTGATAACAGTTTTGCCTGGTATCTTCCTGGAGATGAAGGCTCTACTTGATTACCCATTTGTGGCAAAGGGAAATATAGTAGCTGCATGTCTTGGAGTGCTCATGCCAGCATGTCGAGTGTGTTTTCTGTCAGTGGGCAGATTTCTCACTGCAAGCCATGCCAGTTGCATAATTTATGGGGACCTGTGCAAAATGAAAATGTGATGACTCTTATTCAAAAAGCAGGACAAAAGTTTTACCAAGGAACTGATATATAAAGCTTTCCTCTGCCTTCCTTGATCTTTCCCTCAATTTATCAAGGTATTTAAAATTTGTGATTTAATGTCATTTTATGAAAAAAGATAAAATTTTAGATTATTCACATGATTGTTACTGTTTATATTGTGCACTGCTAGGTTTTTTTTCCTTCATTTTAAAAAGTTTTATTTTATTATAGGAATGTAGGGTACAAGTGAGGATTAACTACATAAGTGGGCTGCGTGCAGGTGAAGTTTGGGCTTCTAACTGGCCCTCGCTTCCCTGGTAATGACTCAAGTACCTTTTGTGTTATCATGTGTCTCCCACCCTCTTCCCTACCTCCCTCCTCTAGCAGTGCCCAGTGACAGCCAATCCCTCCCTTGCTAATGTGACTAATGTTCAAGACCCACTTATGAGTGAGAACATGTGGTATTCAGTTCTTTGTTTCTGTGGTAGTTAATTTAGTGTGATGCTTTCCAACCCCATTCAATTTGCTAAGAAGTCCATGATTTTGTTCTTTTTTATAGTTGCATAATACTCCATCATGTATATGTACCACATTTTCTTTATTCAGTCCACTTTTGATGGGCAGCAGGGGTGGTTCTATGTTTTATTTTTATGTCTAGTATGACAATAAACATGTGTGTGCAGTTGTCTTTTTTATAGAACGATTTATGTTCCTCCAGGTATATTCCCAGGGGAGGAATTACTGGATCATGTGGAAGATCAATTTTTAGTTATTTTAGAAATCACCACACTGCTTTCCTTAGAGGTTGGACTAACTTACATTTCCTCCAACAGTGTAGAAGCATTCCCTTTTCTCTGCACCCATGTCAGCATCTGTTGTTTTTTGACGTATTAATGATAGCCATCCTTACCACAATTAGGCAGTATCTTGTAGTTTTGATTTGCATTTCTCTGATGATTAGTGAGGCTGAGCAGTTTTTCATGTGTCTGTTGGCTACTTGTATGACGTCTTTTGAGAAGTATCTGTTCACATCCTTTGCCCACTTTTTAATGTTTTTTTTTTTCCTTTCACTTCATTTGAGGTTTTTGTAGATACTGGATATCAGGCCTTTGTCAGATGTATAATTTGCAAATATTTTTTCCCATTCTGTGGGGTGTCTTTTTACACTTTTGATGGTTTCTTTTGCTGTGCAAAAACTTTTCAGCTTGATGAGGTCCCACTTGTCTGTCTTAGCTTTTATAGAAGTTGCTTTTGGGAACTCGGTCAATAATTCATTGCCTAATGTGCATGAGGATGTTTCCTATGTTTTATTCTAAGATTCTTATAGTTTGAGGCTTTATGTTTAGGTCTCTGATCCATTTTGAGTTGACATTTGTATATGGTGTTTGTAGAGGTAGGTCTAGTTTCACTCTTCTGCATGTGGTCAGCTAGTTTTCCCAGATCCATTTGCTAAATAAGGTCTCCTCTCCCTAGTGATTGTTATTGGTGGCTTTGTTGAAGATAAGTTGGTTAAGAGACTGTGTTTTTGCTTTTAGAATCTCTGTCTTGTTCCACTGGTCTATGTGCCTATTCTTGTACCAATACCAGACTGTTTTGATTACATTAACCTTATGATAAAGTTTAAAGTCTAGAAATGTGATACCTCCCACTTTGTTCCTTTCACCAAGGATTGCTTTGGCTATTCACACTATTTTCTGCTTTCATATGAAATTCTTTATTGTGTTTTCTAGATATGAGAAAAAATGATGTTGGTAATCTGGTGGGCAATGCATTGAATCTGTAGATTGCCTTGGGTAGGATGGACATCTTGACAAGAGTAATTCTTCCAATTCATGAGCATGACATATTTATTCATTTGTTTGTGTCATCCTTGATTTCTTTGAGCAACATTTTGTAGTTCTCATTGTAAAGGTCTTTCACTTCTCTGGTTAGGTGAATGCTAAGGTATTTCATTTCTTTATATGTCTATTGTGAATGGGATTGTGCTTTTTATTTGGTTTTCTGCCTGCTTATTGCTGGTATAGAAAGCATCTGGTTTTGCACACTGATTTTGTAACCATAGACTTTACCAAAGTCATTTATCAGTGCAAGGATGCTTTTGACAGATTCCTTAGGGGTTTCAAGGTATAAAATCATGTCATCAGCAAAGAGGGATACCTTAACTTACTATTTTCCTGTTTGGATACCCCCGAGTCCCTTCTCTTGCCTGATTGCTCTGGCTAGGACTTCCAGCACTATGTTGGATAGGAGCGGTAAGAGTGAGCATCCTTGTCTTGTTCCTGTTCTTAGGGGGGCGCTTTTAGCTTCTGTTCATTGAGCAAAATGTTGGCTCTGGGTTTATCATAGATGGCTCTTACTGTTTTGAGGAATGTTCCTTCTATGCCTAGGTGCTCAAGGGTTTTTATCAACAAGAGGTGCTGAATTTTGTCAAATGTTTTTTCTGCATCTAATGATATAATCATGTGGTTCTTGGTTTTACATCTGTTAATGTGCTGAACTGTGTTTATGGTCTTGTGAATGTCGAACCAGCCCTGCATCCCAGAAATGAAGCCCACATGGTTATGGTAGATAATCTTTGAGATGTGTTATTGGATTGCATTTGCTAGAATCTTGTTGAGAATTTTTGTGTTTGTGTTCATCAAGGAGATTGGCCTGTATTTCTCTTTCCTTGTTGGGTCTTTGCCAGGTTTGGGTATCAGTATGATGTTTACTTCATAAAATGAGTTGGGGAGAATTCCATCATTCTTGATTGCCTGGAACATTTTCAATAAGATTGGTATCAGCTCCTCCTTGTATGTCTTGTAGAATTCAGCTGGGAAGCCATCTGGTCCAGGCCCTTTTTTGGTGGGAAATTTTCTTATGACTGAATCAATTTCCTGGATTGTTACTGGCCTGTTTAGAATTTCAATTTCTTCTTGTTTCAAACTTGAGGTTGTGTGATGTCGGAAAGTCTTCCACTTCCTTTAGGTTTTCTAGCTTATTTGCATACTGTTGTTCATAGTAATCTATGATAATCTTTTGAATTTCTTTAGGGTCAGTTGTGACTCTGCCTTTTGCATCTCTAATTGTGTTTATTTGGACTTTCTCTTTCTCTTTTTTTAGTCAATCTGGCCAGAGGTCTGTCAATCTTATTTGTCCTTTCAAAGAACCAACTTTTTGTCTTGTTGATCCTGCTAGTTTTACACGCAAAGTTAAGAGCGTTTAACTCATATGAAGAATCATCAAAATTATGCAGCGGATATTTTGTTGCTCATGCATCCATATGTATTTTGTTCTTACCAGAAACAGTGGAATTTTGCACAAAACTAACTCAATTGTTTTCATTTCACTTCTTGATTCATTCATGTTGTACCAACACTCCTCACTTTGGGCTTCCTGGTGATAAGGAAGAACTGAAAGGAAAAGGAACTGGGAATGTCACAATCTTTTCCTTTCTGTGACATTTTTGAGCATAGATGATTGGCCAATATAGGGAAATAGCATGAGTAGGAAAAGATACAATGAGTTTTTTGGGTAGCTCTTGTTTCTTAGAACACCATTGCATTCTTTCTATATCTGAAATGATTTCTGATTAGAAAGGAGAACACAGCCTCTCTGGAATGTTAGTGTCCCTGCTTCTTCAGTTGTAGACATGATATACTTAAAGAAATTAATTTTGAGTCATGCAGAACTCCTACACATTGCAGGTCCATCAGAATTCTGTGTTCACAGGGCTTTGCAAATGCTATACATGAAGAGATAGCATGCACATTGCCCATTTCTCCTTGTTCATGTGCATGCTTAATTGTCCTACTGGGCTTCATTTATGAAGCACCAGCTCAAAGATAAAATTACTAAGAATTTCAAGATGGTGATAGCAGAGCATTAAGCCGAGTGTGGGACCCTTCTGAAACTCATGTGGCTACACAGGTCCCATGGCCATAAAGCCACAGTGGTGGGGAGTTATAATCAGAGTATATTTGGTAAGCATAAAATAAAAACCAAAGACTTTAAGAGACTTTATGTGACTATGTCCTAGCTTAAGTGTCATCCAGGTCTTAGCTAAGCTGTCATCATTTTAGAGAGGTGATTTCTAACTACCTAAAGTAACTCTCTCTTCATCATTTTTAATTATAGTAATGATTCTCAAACTTTAGTGTACATCAAATTGCTGAGTCTTACTCCCAGAGTGTCTGATGCAAAAAGTTTTGGGTGAGGTCTGAGAATGTACTTTCTTAACATGTTCCCAGATGATGCTTACACTGCTGATTTGAGGGTCAAAATTTGAGAACCACCGCTCTATTTAATCACCCTACTTTATTTTTATTACAGTATTTACCTGAACTTGTCCTTGTACTTATTTATTTGCTTTGTCTTTGTACTTATTTATCTCTGCATGGCTTATGGTTGACCAAAAGCAAATTATTTAAGCTAGACTGTATTCACAGACTACTTTGCACTACTGTGTACATGCTTATAAACTGGGATGTTCAGGTAATCCTCTATGCTAATACCTTGGGAAATGACCATGACTTTCCCCCCAAAAAATTAAGATCGATGTGAGCGGGAATTTAGTTGGCTATGTTTACTTTCTACAACTCTAGAAGTTGAAATATACTTAACTTGTAATAGGTACTCAATACGTAGTTATTGAATTAACAAATGTATACATGACCAGGAAGTTCAATGGGTGAAAGGTTATTAGATGGTGGTGATTAGAGAGGCTTGGGCCACAAAAACACTTGTACCTATGCCCAGATAGAAGGTAGTGTTGGTTCACTTTGTGTTTAGGCAAATAAAATTCAAACTTGCAAATCTAGGGGCAGGGAACAATCATCATAAAATGTGATGTTAGGGAACCAAAAGGGTAATTTAAATTGTGAGGATAGGAGGGAGCTTCATAATTTCCTCTAAGGCTTGAATATTTGGCCATTGCTAAAACAGAATGACATGCATGGATCCCTCTCGTTCATAGGTAGATTCTAAAACCTCAGGAACTCTGTACGTGAGGGATCTCTGCATGGCTTATGGTTGACCAAAAGCAAATTTTTTAAGCTAGACTGTATTCACAGACTATTTTGTACTACTATGTATGTGCTTATAAACTGGGATGTTCAGGTAATCCTCTATGCTAATACCTTGGGAAATGGCCATGACTTTCCCAACTGTCCATTCTGGGGACTGGCCCACCTCAACTCTGCAGCCCCCAACTGGAGACTTTTAGGGCTAATAACTTGTGACACCCCATGAATTGCTCTTTTACTTAAATGAGCCCCTTCAGCCTTCCATCTCATAGCAATTTTCTAGCATTTTGGTCTGCTTGACCTGATCTTCTTCTCTCCCTTCATTTTTCTTTAAGAAATAGATTGTCCTGTCATCTAAAAATATGGCTTTGAGATATTTTTCAAATGGCTTTGGCAGAAGCAGATCTGAGGAGTGAATCAGAAAGTGGCAATTATTTTTATAAGGGATAAAGTTAAATGGGAAGAGAAAGAGCCAAGACTCCACTGCTGACAACTAAAAGTATTTCTGTGGCAAGTGTATGCCTAACAATTGGCCACAGTCGGAGCAGGTCACCTACCAAAGCGCCTTAGCCTCTAGTCTCATGGAAAGCAGTCCTTGTTGGTTCTCAACCCCTGATGTGTTAGACTCACTCCTTCCCTTGACCTCTAGAGAATTTGATTTGCTGTGCCCAGAGGAATGTATTAGTCAGTTTGAACTGAATAAGAAAGTGCCACAGACTGGGTGGTTAAAACAACAGACACTTACTCCTCACAGTTCTGGAGGCAGAGACAAACGTGTTGGTAGGGTTGGTTTCTTTTCAGGCCTCTCTTCTTGGTTTGCAGATGGCTACCTTCTTCTCTTTGTCTCCACAGGGTCCTCCCTCTGTGCGTGTCTATGTCCCAATCTTATAAGGACACCACTCAGATTAGGGGACACCCAAGCACCTCATTTAACCTTAATTGCTACTTTAAAGTGCTCTCTCCAAAAAGAATCATATTCTGAAATACTGGGTGTTAGGACTTCAGCATATGAATTTTTAGGGGACACAATACAGTCCATAACAAAGGGTATCTCCAGTAGTGTCCCCAGGTAATTTTGAGGCAGTCAGGCCTGGAGCCAATGTTTGAAAACTGTTGCAAACACCTGCTAGCTCTGCAGCCTCATCCACTGGCATGACCCTCACTTTTCTCCTTTGCAAATGAGAACTTCTCTGCCTGGCCAGCTGATTTTCAATGGGATTGTAACAGATACACTCCGGAAGGACTCAGTAACCCAATACCTTGCTGCCTGCAAATATAATCTGGGTTTGTTTGTGGTTGGGCTTCTGGGTATCAACCCAGAGACATTTCATTTCCAATGAACTATGTTCTCAAAAGCAAAGCAGGTTTGCTCTTTGCAGAAAAATGTGAATCTGAAGACAGGTTGTGAGTGAAGCTTAGCATGCTGGAAAATGGATCAGATGTAGATCTAATTGCCTATAATTTATCTTCTGTGGCCACAATTTGGTCTCCTCTCCAAGAATCCTCATTAAATCTTAAACCTCAGGATACCCCAAGGAGCAGTGTTACACTAACAAGCATTTGCCTGAAAAGTCAATCTTCAGTATATATTTCCCTCATATAAATCCTTCCTTTCTGCCACTGTCAAAACTATCCATATGAATGCAAATAACTCATCTGGAGTGGGAGCTATTCTCTCTGCGTGTGTGTTTTTGGGGAATAGGGAGTAAAGGGGTGAGGTACGTTGGGATTAGCCTCTCATCATTTTTTTGAAAGAGTTTAAGAGCACACTCCACTTGCCATTTTTTGAGTTTATGAAGCAGTA
This sequence comes from Tarsius wallacei, assembly GCA_963574415.1. Lineage (NCBI taxonomy): Eukaryota > Metazoa > Chordata > Mammalia > Primates > Tarsiidae > Tarsius > Tarsius wallacei. The sequence continues at coordinate 56,298 of CAUYQG010105805.1, forward strand.
AATCTGCTTCTAAGTGAAGACAATATTTTTCTTTGAATTTTGTGGAGCAAGAGTATTTTTTGAGTTGTGACTTCCATATCTCAGGGTAGTAAAAATGATACTTTTTCTTTTTTTTTTTTTTTTTTTTGAGTTGGAGTCTCACTCCGTCGCCCAGACTGGAGTGCAGTGGCCGCTCCCGGCCACCGCAGCCTCGACCTGCTGG
>CAUYQG010105808.1:0-25368 GCA_963574415.1 Tarsius wallacei
CCAAAGAAACTATCAAGAGAGCAGGGAGACAGCCCACAGATTGGGAACTGTTTTTTTATCAGAAGCTAATCTTCCACTTGTCTGTGTGTCTCATCTCCTCTCAGCTTCCTCAAATTCCTCTCTGCTGGTCTTTTCTACTTGCTCGACTTTATAATTGTTTCCCATCCTCTAAGATGGGAAGATAAACAAATCATACTAAATATGCTGGGCACAGTGTCTCATGCGTATAATCCCAGCATTTGGGAGACAAAGGTGAGAGAATTGCTAGAGACCAGGAGTTCAAGACCAGCCCGAGGAACAACAAGATCTCCTCTCTTAAAAAAAAAAAGATTAGCTGGATGTGGTTGCTCACTCTTATAATTCCAGCTACTTAGGAGCCTGATGTGGGAGGATTGCTTGAGTCTAGGAGTTTGAGGCTACAGTAAGTTTCCATCATGCCACTGCACTTCAACTTGGGCAACAGAGTGAAACCCTGTCTGAAAACCAAACAAAACAAACTATTAAATAAAAATTTCCTCTTTTTCTTCAAATAAAATCCATACTTCCCTAGTCTTGAGGGATGTCCTCCTGCACACCTAGATTCTGTATACCGCCTTCTATCCTGATACCCACTTTTTGGAAACTGGTTTGAGAACTGTCTTTGTTATTGCTCTAAATGTTGCCCAACAACATCTCTTAGACCTAAAAAAACTTTTCTTTAATCTCTCATATTTCATAAGGTTTGCCTTGTGTAGGCTGCTGAGATTCTTCTGGTATGTTCTACTGCTAGGCATTGGTTAACTCTCATGTGTCTTCTGATTCTGGGACCCAGGGTAAAAAAGCAGTCATTTCTTGGAACTTGCTTCTGGCAAAAGTAATGAAAATATTCTGAGAGAATCAATCAGTTATATGGTCTTTACAATCAAGAATTTTTCATATTTTTTATTATTTGTAAATTATGTGTTATAATTTTTACAATGAGTAAAATTTATAATAAACCAATGTTTGAAATACATTTGTATGCCTTTTTCTCTTGAAGACTTTAGCAAATTTTAAACATTTGCTAGTACATCGCTGCTAATTACATCTTATAGGTAGCACACCTAAAAAAAGAATTCTTGTGATTATCTCTTACAGTTATTCCACGTCCAAGTCATTCCTCCATTCTGCTGTATCCTGGTAAATTATATAATCATTCAATCTGTTGGCAAATTTTAAGACATGCTTGGTTATTCCTTTTCCTTGTTTTCTAAATCCAGACAATTAAGTCCTGTCTTCTCTACTTAAGATATAAATTACTCTCTACTCTCTGTTACCATCTTAATCCAGGTCACCATTTTTCATTGCCTAGACTATTGGAAAATCCTCTTAGCTGGACTCCATTCTTCCAGTCTTGTCTTCCTATATTCTCTATTCCCATAGTATAGTAATTTTTCAAAAATGTAAGTCAGATCATCATGTCACTTGCCTGATTAAAACATTGATGACTGATGTCTTCCTTAGCCAGAGGCTCTTGAGCCACAGGACTTTTTTTTTTTTTTTTTTAAACTGTGTTTCTTTAGAACAGTTTTAAGTTCAAAGCAGAATTGAGCTGAGATCTCCTGTATGTCTTCTACCCCATACATGCACGACCTTCTCCACTATCAACATCCCATACCACAGTGGTACATTAGTAACAATTAAAAAACTGCATTGACACATTACTATCACCCTGGGTCCAGAGTTTGCATTAGTCTTCACTCTTGGTGTGGTACATTCAATGAATTTGAACAAATGTATAATGTCATGTATCCAAGCTTATAGTATCACACAGAGTATTATCACTGCTCTAAAAATTCTCAGTGCTCCACCTATTCATTCCTTCCTCACTCCTAACCCCTAGCAACCACTGATATTTTTATTGTCTTCATAGTTTTTCCTTTTCACGACATGATAGTAGCTCATTATAACTTGATAGCTCATTTTGTAAAGTGCTGAATAAGATTTTATTGTATGAATGTACCACAATTTGTTTAAGCATTCACCTACTGAAGGATATTTTAGTTTCTTCCAAGCTTGGCCAATTATAAAGCTGTGAAGGAGTTAAAAATATGTCACTCCCCATTTTTATACAGTTATTGAGAGCCTTATAAAACCACAGAAAGGCTAAAGTAATGATTGTCAGTGAAGGTGGTGTGAGCTTTCAGGTGTGGTCCAGAAAACCAGGAACTTAGTGCTGTTCCCTTTTCAGAAATCATTGGAAAGCTACCTCATATAATCATAGTCTCCAGCTGCAGTAAGGTAGTTTTTCGGCTGGGGACTTAAAGTAGGAAACAGCTGGAGACCACTGCAAGCTCATCTGCTGAAGCCACAAATCCATTCACCACTGCACTGGAGGATGAAGGCAATGAATTCTGCTTCTCTTCCACTTCCAAATCTTACACAAATTTACCTCATTGGTAGAATGTAAATCATATCCAAGCCCTGGAAACAAAAGATACTTCCCAGGCTTCTAGCCCCTGACATTTGAGGGAGGACATAGTGTTAGGCATAAATCCTGGTTGCCAAAACAAATAAATAAAGAAACAAATAAGTGATGTTCAAGATAAACTAAATAAATATTCCCTTCCCCAACCTCCAGACAAATGGCAACAAAGGCAAAGTGAAGCAGATGTCCTATGAATATGATTTTCTTCGCTAGGAAATTCCTTATTAAAAGAGTCTTGTGCCACTGAATGTCTGATTCAGACACAATTTTTCAAAGCCATTCTCCCTCTTTTTTTTTTTTTTTTCACAAGAAGCAAGAATGATTAGAGCATTATAAGAGAAAGGGTGAAAGGGTTAAAGGACCAAATGGAGTTTCCATTGATTTTGGACAATGTCTGCCCTTTGAAGATATAAAAAAGAAGAAAAAATATTACTTCCTACATTGCAGTACTTGAAAAAACCTAGCTGAGGAAACAAGATTAAAGCACATAGAACAAATTGGGAGCAAATATGCTGTATGATGATAATATGCTTGGTTTTGTAGCTTGTCTTACAAGGAGGAAAATATTGGTATGGTTGGAGAAATGGAAAAAGAAATCCTGTCTGAGCCTTAAAGATGAATAGCATTTAGAACAGTGAGAGGAGGGGAAGACTGTTCACAGTGTTTGTATGGAGGGAAGAATGATATGAAAGGCTGGAATGAGCACATGCGGGAACAGTTGGAGGTTTATCAACAACCTCCTAAAACAACTTCCCTGTCTCTGAATTGGCCCATCAGTTCATTCCTCATACCAATTGCCAACGGTTCTCAATTTTTTTTGCTTGCCTTGACACATGAACATACTCTCAAGGATTTACCCAGTTATGCAAATTTTGTTAGTTGTGAGTCTGCCCTTCTTTTTCCCTATTGGTAAACTATACCAAAAAGTAAACGAAAGACAATGAGGAATAAGAGTAATGACTTCTCATTGAAATTGAAAAAGCATATCAGAAAACAAATGGATTATAGGTAAACAATTGAGAAGATTGTTAATTTTCTCTAACATACTTTTATTTAAAAAAAATTTTATTTTAAAGGTGTGGGGTACAACACAGGGTTAGGCATACAAATGGTCATTGTACAGGTAAAGTTTGAACCTCACTTTGGTCCCCATGTCACTTGGTTTGAGATCAGGTACCCTTATTAATGAAGTGTGCCACTCATTACCTCCCCTGGCAGTTTCTGACTACTGCCAGTCCCTTTCTTATAGTATTATGATAATTGTTCAGGGTCCGCTTATGGGTGAGAACATGTGGTACTCAGTTCTTTGTTTCTGAGATAGATCACTGAGTATTACAGACTCTAAATACATCCAAGTTGCTGCAAAGTTCATAATTTTGTCCTTTATGGCTACATAATATTGCATCTTGTATATGTACCACATTTTAAAAATCCAGCCTATTTTCGATGGGCAGCCTGGTTGGTTCCATGTTTTTGCTATTGTGAATAGTGCTGCAATAAGTATGCATGTGCAGATATCTTTTTTGTAGAATGATTTGATTTCCTCTGGGTATATTCCCAGAAGGGGAATTGTTAGGTCATGTGGGAGTTTGATTTTTAGCTCTTTTAGGAATCACCACACTGTTTTCCACAGAGGTTTACAAGTTTACACTCCCACCAACAGTGTAGAAGTGTTCCCTTTCCCCCGCATCCTCTCCAGCATCTGTTGTTTTTTGAGTTATTGATGATGGACAAACTCAATGACTGGAGTTAGGTGGTATCTCAATGTAGTTTTAATTTGCATTTCTTTGACAATTAGTGAGGCTGAGCATTTTTTCATGTATCTGTTGCCTGTTCATATGTCTTCTTTTGAGAAATATCTATTAATATTGTTTGTCCACTTTGTGACAGGGCTGCTTGTTTTTTTATTTTTGGCATGTTAGAGTTCCTTGTAGATCCTAGTTGTTAGACCTTTGTCAGATATATGGTAGACAAATATTTTTTCCCAGTCTATGGGCTATATCCCCGCTCTCTTGATGGTATCTTTTGCAGAAGCTTTTCAGTTTGATTAGGTCCCATTTGTCTATCTTCTAACATGCTTTTTTTCTTTTTTGAGTTGGAGTCTCACTCCTGTCACCCAGACTGGAATGCAGCGGCATGCTTACGGCCACCACAGGCTCGACCTGCTGAGCTTAGTCAATCTTTCTGCCTCAGCCTTCCAAGTAGCTGGAACTACAGATGCACACCACCATGTCCAGCTATCTTCTAATATACTTTTAAAGAAAAATGTTTACAAGCTTTGCTAATATGTTAATAATCAATACATTTCAATATGCCTTCACATTTTGGAAAAACATCTATGAATTTTGGTATTAATATTGAGAATGGCTGTTTTACCCAGACATTGCTAGATAGAGAGATACAAATACAAATCTGGGGTTATTTATCAATGGTTTCCTTTTATATCTATATAAGCCTGATTATACTTTTAAAATTACATTTTCCATAGTATATTGGTACTATCTGTTTGCATGTCTGTTTTCATTACTAAAATAGAAACTATACAAGAATAAAAACAATGTAGTGTTGATTATTATATTCTTTGTACTTAGTAGAATGCCTAACACACAGTAGGAGCTCGAATTGAACTGAACTGGTAAGAGTAAGGGTTGCACAGATGGGGAAAGTTTTTGAGAGATAAGATAGCTATCTTAGGGAGGCTGGAAATGCCAAGTTCAAAAATTTAGGCTACATGATTTGGAAAGCCTCTCTTGATTTTGTGAGCACCTACTTTTTACTAGGCACTTAAAAATGCTTTATGCCATATCACCCAACTGAATAGAAAAGAGACCCAGAAATAAACCCACCCATGTCGGTCAACTGATTTTTGATCAAGGTGTAAAGAAGACTCAAACAAGAAAAGGATGATCTCTTTAGTAAATGGTATTGAGCAAACTGGATATACACATGCAAAGGAAGAAAACTGGACTCTTATCTTACACCTTACACAAAGATTAACTCAAAATAATTAAAAAGACTTAAACATATGATCTGAAAACATAAAACTCCTAAAAGAAAACATAGGGAAAAAGCTTCTTAACCTTGGTCTTGGAAATTGTTCCTTAAGTATGACTCTAAAAGCAACAAAAGACAACAAAAGCAAACAATAGACAAGTGGGATTACATTTATGAAAAAGCCTCTGCACAGCAAAGAAAATAATTGCTAAAGATAATTTATGAAGTGGGAGAAAATATTTGCAAGCCATGTATCTGATGAAGGGTTAATATTCAAAATATATAAGAAGTTTCAACTAAATAACAATAAAACAAACAAAAGCCAGAAAACCAAAACTCAAATCAGAGTAAAACAAAACAACTTGAATAGCCCCATTAAAATGGGTAAAGAATTGAATAAACATTTTCTACAAATAAGACACACAAATGGCCATAAGGTGTATGAAAAGGTGTTCAATGTCCTAATCATCAGGGAACTGCAAATCAAAACACAGTGAGATATCACCTCACACGAATTAGGATGACTACTCCCATAAAGTCAAAATATAATAAATGTTGACAAGGATATACAGATAAGGGAACTCTTGAACTCTGTTGGTGGAAATGTAAATTGGTGCCCTGCTGTGAAAAACAGTATAGCAGTTCCTCAAAAAGTTGTTTTCTCACTTCTGGGTCTATATTCCAAAATATTTAAATCAGCATCCTGAAGAGACATCTGCACTCCCATGATCACTGAAGCATTATTCAAAACAGGCAAGACACAGAAGCAGCCTAAATACTCACCAACGGATGAATGGATGAAGAAAATGTGGCATATCTATGGAATGGAATGTTAGCCTTGAAAAGAAAGAAATCCTGCTATTTGTGACAGCATGAATGAACCTGGAAGACATTATTTTTTGTATTATAAATCTAAGATAGTTTAACTCACAGAAGCAGAGAGTAGTTGCCAGGGGCTGAGAGGAAGGAAGTATTAGTCAAAGGGTTAAATGTTTCTGTTTTATAAGTGAATAGAATATGTCCTAGGGATCTACTGTACAGTTCAGTACCTAAGTGAACAAATTGTATACTTACAATTTTACAAAGAGGGTAGATCTTATGATAAGTGTTTTCATCTCACTCACATACACAATAATAAAGAAGATAGCAGGCACCTTTTGGAGGTGATGAGTAGATTTATGGCATAGATTGTGGTGATAGTTTCACGGGTATTTACTTATCTTCAAACTTATCAGGTTGTATACATTAAGTATATAAAGCTTTTTGAATGTCAATCATACCTCAATAAAGTGGTTAAAATGCTCTACAAATACTTAATTTCTTTCTTCAAGTACCTTGGGAGGCAGCAACTATTACCATTTGGTAGATATAATACATAACTGATGCTCAGTGATGACAAATGACTTTTTCAATATCACTGGGTTGGCAAAATGGAAGAGTAGGGCTTTAAACTAAAATCTGCTTGTCTCTAAAGTCTTTCTCCGTTGTACTAAACAATAGAAAGGAAACAATTGTGGTAAATGGCTATTCGATTCATTTCCTGAGTCCTCACTTGAAGGTTGTCATATTTTAGAGCTTACATACAATACAAGTAAACCCAATTTTTTTCAGTTTCATGCTGGCTCTTTAACCTGCTAGAATCGTGCATCCATTGAGAAAGCCAATATAGCACACAGCCTGTTATATTAGTTAGGATGCCATTCAAAGTACAGCTGCCAGACACTTCTGCCAAAGGAAATTTCACTATAAAAGTGCTGGTGCTGAAGGCTATTGAGCTACCTATTTGTAAGAGCTATCTGAAGTCATTTTTCTTTTCATTCGGTATCACTAGCAGTGGGTAATCCTTTAGATCCTATATTGTTTTTCTGGTCATTCTCAGAACAGCAGTCCCAGCCAATGGTTGCCTGAATATGCCAATCTCTTGTGGTTTCTGTCCTGATTATGTTTTGGAGATGTCAAGAGATAGAGGGTGAAACGGAACTACTAACGTATGCGTAACTTAAGTAGGGTTTGTTTCAAACAGACTGTTCCGTAAGCCTCAAAGATTTGTTACATAAGCCACATTTATTTTCTGAAATTTGGGAGAACAAAATTGAGTTTAGTTTCTTCTTTTATATTTCATTTAAGGTCTAATACAGGTGTTCAAAGCATTTGTTACTATTAATTTTTATTAATTTCTTTCCTCTAGATTGTCAACTTTATCAGGTACAGAAATCTTGGTTGCCTTCTTCAATATATTACTTGCAAGAATCTTATATGGATCATGGCATGGATTAAGCCTTTAAAAGGATAATTATTGAATGAATGACTTAATTATAAAAGTCTGATATCTTTGATTCTTGCAAACTTTTTCACTGTTACAAAAAAGAAACATAATCACCTGTGTCCTATAGAACAAGCTTCCCAAATCTTCAAACCCGAGGATCTTATTAAAATGTAGTCAGCTTTAGTAGAGGTGGGCGGGGCCTGAAGTTCTACATTTCTAACAAGTTCCTGGATGATGCCTCAGTGCTCGTCCTCAGGCGTTTTGAGAAGTATCTGATAGAACAGCTCAGTCATCAACTGCTACAGTCAAGTTACCACTTCTTCCTCGAATTTCATTTATTCTCTGGCTGGTCTAACTGACTTTCCATCAGCAATGCATTAACCATCTTTAGATAGATTTATATAGATAAATTTCTGTGACTGACTATTCAGCCTGGGGCATGCTAGATGGGCACTTTCTCTGAGAAGCAACTCAATTGCAAGTTATAGCCTTCAGTTTACAGGATCTGTCCTTGTGACTTTTGATTTAGGGTTCATATCTAAAACCTCCATTTATTTTCTTTGTGTCACTCTCTTAATACAAATAGTGCACATCTCTGTCAGCAGGCACTCAGGGCTGACTTTTTACCTTATTGTCACATGCTTTGGAGGACATGCCAAAATAAAATTTGTGTGTGTGGCAGCCCGTGTTTTAAGTCAGATGATTCTGGAAATACCCTACTAAATGTCACAAACATCTATCCAGAAATTTTACCAGCAGATGGGATCAAAACATACATGTTTCTTTATATTTATGGAGATTCCCTTCCTATACATGGGGTTATTGTGAGGGATAAGTAAAGCATCTAACTCAGCCGTGTGACAAGAGCTCAGTGAAGGGAGCTAGTAAAGTATTTTATTCAGGGTATTGTTTAATTTCATTATTATTGCCTCGATGTGTTTCTGGTGCTACACAATATAGACATTTAATTAATTTCAGTTGGATAAAAAACAAATGTCACTTATTATTAACTAATGGAAACTGAGACATTCTGTCCCTGGCCCTAACCCTGACTCAAGCTATTTGCTGACCACCTTTTTAATAAAAGGAGAACAATTTTTCACATCATTGAATTCTATTCAGGCTTTTTTTTAAAATCTCAAAAAGTACTTAAGAAATGACTTTATTCTTTTTATCCCCTAAACACTTTCTAAACTCCATCAACTTCCCTTTTTACAATGGTCTATTGTTTAGGCATCTTAAAAAAAAATCCTTTCTATTTTTAATTTATACTTTAATTTTATAGTTCTACATCTTTCTTAACTTACATTATCTCATATTTAATATTAGGTTATAGTTTTCTTATACATTACAACTATATTTTCTTGCTTTTCTTTTATTATTTGTTAGCACCTTAATCAGGACTTTTTCCTTTTGTTCTTAGGATATAATTTCATGGGGTTGGACAGGATCCTTTTCTTCTTTTCATGTCTAATGAGATAGGTTTTCCTGTATTCTCAGGAGTAGGTTCCTATGCAGGAATAGGATAGGCCAAGGAGCTTTCTTAGTTTTATTGCTCAAAGATTTTCTCTGCCATAGTTACCAAAAAGTTTTAAAATATGACCTCTCTGTGTAGACAAGTCCTCAGATCTGAAATCTGCCTTCTCTGCATATTTTGTATCTAGTAACGGGATCCCTGGTGTTTCTGACCTATTTAATTCAGACTCTATTCCTGATGGATTTTCTTTCTCTTCAGTGTAGGTTTCTGTTATTGGAAGGAAGATTGTGCTGGGTATTTCTGAGGTTCTCAAGGGCTGAAGTAGCCCCAGAAAATCCTGCTTCTCCCAGAAACCCTTGCTGAGTTGGTGCAGCCTTTTCTGATCTTGCTAAAGTATGTTTGCTAATTATTCCACCCATAGTAACATCTTCTCTTTTGAGGGCTATTTGTTGGAAGCAAGTAAAGTGAACTTTGAGGGCCCTTAAGATGATCAGAATTCCCTATATCTTTCTTCCACTATTTCTGCAAAGCTGCTAAATCCATGCAGATTTGACCCCTCTCACTCACATTCTAGGTATTGTGGAGGATGTCTATGCAATCCCAGATGCTCTGTCAACTTTTAAGAGAGGATTCAAAGAGTGATCAACTGAAAAAAATCACCTGCAAAGCTTTTGAAAAATATCAATGCCTACATTTTGCTTCTATGATTCATTCAGTCTGAAGTGGGATCCAGGCACCAGCATTTTAAAAAGGCTCCCAGTGTGTTCTAAAGTGCAATCATGCCAGGTAACTACTGCTCCAGGTCAATTCCATGTTTGATTTTCAATTTAATTGATGAATAGTTTGCCTAGCCAACCCACAAGGCAGACTAAACACAACTAGAAGTCATTCTTTCAGTACAAATTCAGAATGCCTTTTTCTCATAGACATGCAAAAATTAAATCTTTTCTGAAAAACTCTTCTGCAATGTCACCTCTATTTTTCCACTCTTGCTGTCATAAAATATTTTGTAAGGTTAAAAACTTTTATGTTTATGGAATGTGAGTATAGAAAAAGAATTTCTCTTCTAGTCAAAACTTGGTCCTAACTCAAATATTCCTATTGTTAAATGTTTTTCCATTAATTGCATTCAAAGAATTACTAGGTTTCTAGTTTCTTGGGACTGAGAAGAGATTTGCTTAATTTAACACTGTTCTCAAAAAAAAAAAAAAGCACAGTGAATGTAATTTTGCTACAGAAAGTGATGCCAATTATGTATACATAATTTAACATTTTTTCTTTGTATTGAATTTTCTTAAGGCAAGAGGTAATATTCATCTTCAGTAACTATATGGCATAAAGTAATGAAAAATTTGTTAAATAATGAAATTTCATATGAAATGAATTACTAAAATGCTAAGAATTCATTCAAAAAGTTTTTTTCCTACCAGCTGTGTAACTAGCCAACCCACATAATGTTTAAAAGTTAGATTTAATAATTTTTGTTAGATTTAAAGTATATGCATTTCTAGAAACATCGGAAGATGTGCGATTAGATTGCTTCGTTTATAAAACAACTTCAAGAATAAAATAGTGTGTCATGGAAGTAAATTTTAAAAATTAAGAGAACAGTCTTTAAAATTAAAGGATATATTTAGAGTGTGCTCTTTAGAAAAGTCTGACTTAATGCCCAACTTTTGGTGCCCTGATCATGTGGACGTGAATCTTTGATATTCATTTTCTTGTACAATTTTATTTCTTTGTCTAACCTTGTTACATGTAATAGTATACAAATTATATGCATGTTATAAATATACATATCTATATATACCTATATATACATATGATATATAATACGTTAATAAAATATGTATTTTATGAGGTTTATGGTTTGTACAAGAAACACTAGTGCATTCTATTTATAGCACAATCTATTCTATTCAGTTCAAATTCCTGACATGTAATAACTGTGTGTTCTTATATTCAGTCAAACATTTTCCCATTTTTCTATAGTGAGGTGAAATGAACTTGAGACTAAATAAACTGATCAATTCAGCAAGGAAAAATAAATTAGAATTTAAGAAAAGCTTTGTTTGCTTTGAAATATATCACAACATCCTAGTTTGGCAGGGGACTTTATTAATCTATTATATTCCTCATCTAAGGATATATTTGAACTTGATTAAAATTGTTTTTATAGTAAGTGATACAGTAGTTTGGACTGGTGAGGGGCGACATGAATATTTTATGAATTACAGGAATGAGAATACATTATTTACCTTATCTTGTGTATTATTTTTGCAAATAGTTAAATAGTTTTCAATACATGTAGGATTTTCATGCACATTTAAAAAAATTAAGTGACAGAGTTCATTTTCTACTATTTCTAGATTCCCCAAAGAAGACTCTGCCCGGTTTAGATTATGGTCCAATACAAATAGAAAAAGTGACACAGGTGTGAAGTGGTGCATTATTGTAAAGGGTGGCCTTTGGTAATGATAATAAAAACATAAAGCTGTTGCTCTTCTTCCTCTTCTCACAAAAAGGCACAGGAGTGAGCTTCCATACTGGATAGTGCTGTTTTTAAATAAAAGTCAGGAGTGGTCTTGATTCAAAATTTAGCATAAAACACAGTATTAGAATTGATCATCCTGGAGGCTATAAATACAAAATGTCTGACAAAACCCCTGACAAATAAGAAATTTATCAGAAAACAAACCAACTGAGGATCACATATAACAAATCAGCAGCAGAGCTTTGTTGAGCTGTCTTTTTCTGCTGAGGAGAGATAAGATTGATTGGTGCAACTTTAGGCAACCTCCCTTAGGCAACAATAAGAACACAAAGAGTAGAGGTGGAGGGGGGATAGTATAAATGTATAGTTGGGGAGTTTCACGAGGAAACAAGGAAAAAAAATCAGTAAGATAGCTTCAGGGAAAGGGAATTAGCAGCTGGCATGCCAAGCAAATATGAACTCTTGTCACTTATCACATTGACTGTGATTATCTCTGCCTTGCTTTCTATAATTAGAAATAAAAAGTGGGTTTTTTTTCCTTCTGGAAATAAACAACCTCTTGTTTCCTAATATAGGACGTAAAAATATCTAGATTATATAGTTGCTTGATTAACATTCTGAGAATTTTATTTCTAGTCCTCTTATATGAGAATTTTCAACATGTTTGTATTTGTAAACTAATTATACACTATTAACCAGTAAAAAAAAGCAAATCTATTTATTTCATCAATTTAGATTAAGCATGGTTTTCTTTTTTTTTTTTTTTGAGTTGGAGTCTCACTCGGTGGCCCAGACTGGAGTGCAGTGGCCGCTTCCGGTCACCGCAGCCTCGACTTGCTGGGTCCCGGCAATCCTTCCACCTCAGCCTTCCGAGTAGCTGGAACTACAGGTGCGCGCTACCACGCCCGGCTAATTTTTTTGATTTATTGTAGAGATGAGGTTTCGCCTGCCCAGGCGGGTCTCGAACCCGCGGGCTCAGGCAATCCACTCACCTCAGCCTCCCAAGGCGCGGGATAGATCTGCTGCTTTTATAACATCAAAAATGCAGACAGGTTGGGGGAGCAGTGGCTCATGCCTGTAATCTCAGCACTTTGAAAGGCCAAGGTTGGGCTGGGTGGCTCAGCCTGTAATCCTGCGCTTTGGGAGGCCGAGGTGAGTGAATTACCTGAGCCTGCGGGTTCAAGACCCGCCTGGACAACTTGACGAGACCTCATCTCTACAATAAATCAAAAAAATTAGTCAGGCGTGGTAGCGCATGCTTCTAGTTCCAGCTACTTGGAAGACTGAGGCGGAAGGATCGCCGGAGCCCAGCAGGTCGAGGCTGCGGTGGCCGGGAGCGTGCCACTGCACTCCAGTCTGGGCGACAGTTAGACTCAAACTAAAAAAAAAAAAAAAAAAAAGGAAGGGCAAGGAGGGATCACTTGAGCCCAGGAGTTCAAGACCAGCCTGGGCAACACAGAAAGACCTCGCCTCTGTTTTCTAAAAAAAATTTTTTTTAATGCAGACACTCCTAAGAAACTTTCTTAAACTTTAAGGATTAGACGGGAGCACATAGCTTCCCTATCCAGACCACCTTCCTGGCCATGTGACCACTTTCTAGAAAGATCCCTGACCTGACTCTGCACTGCTCCATACATCCACTGATACTATTTGGGTCCTCCAATTGCCTCTATCTGGTCTCCTTCCCAGTGGCTTTTCCTAGAACATTATGTGTCATAAAATATTTGTTAATTCAGCCAAATGGAATGGTCGGGTGAAAATGCCAATAAAATGATGTGGGAAAAAGAACACTTACAGATATTATTTTTCCAGTGTGTGTTTCTTAGTTCTATAAAAATATGGTTTTCTGAGCCCCACTCTTGAATTAGTAAATTAGAATTAGTGGAGGGAGATTGGAAATCGACATAGTTTTATAGCATCTGATTGAATAGTTAATAGTTTACATAGTTTAAAAATCCATGTATGCCAGGCAGCGTGGGCATGCCTATCATCCCAGCTACTCAGAGGCTGAGGCAGAAGGATTGCCTGAGCCCTGGAGGTCAAGGCTTCAATAACCATGATCCATACTATTGCACTCCAGCCTGGGTAACAGAGTGTGATCCTGACTCAAAAAAAAAAAAAAAAAATCTGTGTATATAAAAGCATATTAATATATATTTCCTCCCTTCTTGCAAAAGTTAAATATATGTATATGTGTGTGTGTGTGTGTGTGTGTGTATATACAACTTGCAATTTAATTTGCTTCATTTAATCCTGTATCCTAAAGACCTCTTCACATTAGAAGTATAAAGATAAATATTCCCATTACTTTCTTACACTACATAAAATGTCATTGTAAGGATCTACTATAGTTTAATAACCAATATCTTATTGCTTTACACTTGGGTTATTTCCAATCTTTTTGCTATTACAAACACTGAGACAATAAACGATTGTCTGCATGTGTCATTTATTATTCATATAGGTATATGCGTGACTGGATTATCAGAAGCGGGTTTCTGGATCAAAGGGCAAATGCATCTGTAATTGTGTTGGGTACCGCCAGCCGCCTCTCCATGGGGACTATGCAACCATGTATGAGAGTGTTTATTTCCCCCATAGTGTTACTGACAGAGAGTGCCAGATGTTTGCTGACTTGACGGATTAGAAATGGTATCTTGCTATCGTTTTGATTTGTGCTTCTCTTATTATAAATGAGGCTGGGTAGTTTTTTATGTATAAGGGCAGATAAGCTTCGTTTCTAACAGAATCCTTGGATTATCCCTCCTAAGGAATTGCCTCCCACTGGACTCATGCTTCCCCTGGGACTTTATACCTGGATAATTCACCTTACTCCTCCCTAAACAGATAGACGAACATGTTTTGAAGCAGGTTTCATAAATCATAGCACATGATCCACTTCCAGGCTAAACAGGAAGTTGTTAGGAGACACTGAAGATTCTGGTAGAAGTCAGGCTTGCCTGGACATCCACCATCATGCTCTGTTCTCTCCTTTAAGGACAATGGCATGTGCCCTTTCCCTACCATGCAGGCTTAGAGAGGAAGTTTCACAGGCCACTTGGAAGGCTTGCCATAAGTCCCCAGAGTTTGATGGGCATGGGGACTGGTATTTGATTCCCACCTGAAAAGTCTAAACATGTGATACTGTAGCTGAGGTGTAGAGATGTGGCTGCTTTGGATTTATATGTTCTACAGTGACCGACCATCCCAGTTTGCCTGGGACCAAAGGGGATCTTGGGATGTGACACTTTCTGAGCTAAAACCAGGACAGCCCTGGGTGAACCAGCATGGTGAATCAACAAGAGTGAAACAAAGGTATCTTTTCCCAAGAAACAGGACATGGATTCTGGAGACATTATCAGGCCATGAGTCGTCATCTTCAAAGAATTATCATGCTAAAGGAGTGCCTGGATCTGCAAAGGCATAGAATGATATAATGGACATGGAGACTTAAAGGGAGAGGTGGGGAAGGAGTGAAGGGATGAAAAATCACCTCTTGGGTACAGAGTGTACCAGTGGGGGTGGTGAGAACACTTAAAGCCCAGACTTCTTCACCACTATACAATGCAATCATATAACCAAAAACTATTTGTACCCCCCAATGCTATTGAAATTTTTAAAAAATAAATAAAAGGAGTGCCTGGAAGGGCATGGGATCCAGTAGAGGAGTGCACACCTCCCAGGCCTATTCAGGAGCCACAGCAGCTACCCTGAGAGGCACTGTCAGTGCAAAGAACTGTACCCAGAGAACCTCGTGGGATCTTCAGGAAAACCCCAGAAGTGCCCCAGTGAAAACCAGCTTGCACTTGACCATCTGCCAGAAGGTGCCATTGGCAGGTCATGCCTGTCCCAACTAAGGATTGTTCCGTCTTCCTCCAGTCCCCTGTGGGAGACACTGGGTCGCCCTGAGACAGGATGAAGGGCTTATTCCCCCGGCTGCTGGGACTGCTGCCTGCAGAGAGTCCCCAGTGGCCACACCTCCTTCCTAGGGAGGCCAGCAGACACTGGCTGATGGATGTGGGAGAATAAAGGTCTGACCCCTTTGCCACAACTAGGGACAACTCTGAAGGGTTGTCTCAGCTTCAAAACACTCTGGGGTCAACTGAGGCTCCATCAAGACTCCTGTCCCCTTTCCTCCCTTCCCCAGGTGGTGGTGGCAAGGCTTCATCCAGAGGCAGGTAGAGCAATCGTTACAGAGTGAGTTGACTGGGGTCGAGGAATTCTGGTTGACACTGTGCTGAATCCAGCTTATCCAATATACCACTTATGGTAACTTCTAGAGACTCTTTCACTATCCCCAAATGGGATAGAATCATGCTATATCTGCTCCTTACTTCACAAGTCCTCAGCAAGAAACAAAAGATGATTCCAGGTCTTTGAAATAAAGGTAGTCAAAGGTCTAAAGGTGCTATTTGAAGATCAAGCACAATTCTCAGAACAGCACCACTAAGTTAACCACAAGTCAGGATGTGGGGATTTTATCTGAGTCACTTAACTCAGTTAGTCATTAACCCAGTTTGCCAAGTGAGTTTAAACTATCTCCTTAATAGAAATAATATGAACCATGTGTTAGCCTTAAGCAAATATGGATGTATGAACTCCAACTTGGGCTTTTCCTGAACATCTGAAGACCCCTAATCACATTTGGTGGGGGGCCATATGTTATTTTTTTTTAAATGCTAACCATATTTCACTAAGTTCATATCACTAATGGCTGAAGAACAGAAACCTGGACCTGTCTCTTCAGGGGTGTGAAAGGTTGCAGCTCTCTACCCCGCCTCAAGTTCTCAGCAGGTGTTCTGGGCACTGGTGTATTTGAGGTATTTAGAAAGCTTAAAGAATACATGTGCATCCAGCTCTGTTTTCACATCAAGGGTCAAACCAAAAACCACAGGTCAAAAGGAACCAGGAAAAGGAAAAAAAATACATTTATCCACAAAATGTATTTTTAAACATCTGTTTTTCCTGTGCAGCTGTCTGGCTTGATTCCTCTGTTGAAGAGCAAAAAGTTTTTTAAATGCATAATAATTTTAAAGAGTGTTTTAACTTACCTTAGAACCAAAATTATTTTAGGATTGGAAAGGATCTCATAGTTCATTTAATCAAATTCTTTTTATATGGAAGTGAAGAAATGGCACCAGGAAGATGACTTGCTGGTTAGTGCTGGGACTAAGCTTTTCTGAGACAAGAGCATACTGCTATAATTACCTCGTGTGTAGACATTTATGATATTCTATGACTAATAATCTCATTTGAAAAGTTCCAAGTTCTTCAGTGGTGGAAAAGATGTTGTCCCCTCCAGGTAGTACTGGAGACATTAGGTGAAGGGCTTCAAATCGCACAGTTAATAACCTCACACCTCTGTTCAAAATTCGCAGGTTCTTCATGCATTTTAAGACTTTCCTGGTCCCACCCTCTCACTGGCCCCGCCCCTCCCTAGCCACACCCTCTCACGGGCCCCGCCCCTCTCTAGCCACACCCTCTCACCTGTTCCACCCCTCTCTAGCCACGACCTCTCACTGGCCGCATCTTGTTGGCTCAGCCCCCTCTGCCCTTTCCTGGTCCCTCCCCTCTGGTCCCGCCCCTCTGGCCCCACCTGCTCACTGACCCGACTTCTTGCGGGCTTCTCAAGTGCTCCAGCCGCCCCCTTTAGGGCCAAGTGGCTTCCCACATGCCGTGGTCTGGCGGCATGCCTACTCCTAAGGAGCTACAGGGTAGGCCTAGAATTCCAACACCACCACTAGCTGCCCGGGGTGAACCCTGTGAGGCCCCTGGGACTTCCTCCCCTGTGAAATGAGAAGCCGGGACTGGGGCATCTCTGAGGTTGCCTACTGGAAGTCCGGGCCTCTGGTTCTGGAAGGTGCACGTGGGAGTGAACAGCATTGTTCTTGCTGGACTTGCACCCCAGACCCATGGTGCGGCTCAGCCTTGCAGCCCTGGGCCCTACAGCCTTCTTGGCTCACCCTCTCACTCCCTTGACTCCCTTTACCTAATAACATGAAAGTAAATCAAGTTCGGGGAAAATTGTCTTCTCATTACAAATTAAAGCAAGAGCCAGTGACTGGGTGTGCAGTGGTTAAAGCTAAAGGGTGTTTCCTGAAGGTTATTTTCAGTGTAGAAATTTTATGCTTGGGGATTTCGAATGAATGAATGAAAAATGTTTCTCTTCAGAACTCAGTTGCAATGTCATTTTCTCAGAGGTTCATTCCCTGATATCCCCATGTCCCCTGTTTCTTGCTGGCTTAATAGCTACTCATTTTCCTTATCATGACTGTAATAAAATAGTTATTTATAAAAATTTTTCTTAGCTTCCACATATCCAGCTAGAACATAAATTCCATTTCTCTTTTCATCGTTTTACCCCCAGCATCAAGTACAGTATGTGGCATAGAGTGGAAAATCATTAAATATTTGTTGAATGAATATCAACCCTCACATTAAGAGTGTGGTGCACAGAGCCACAGCAGTCAGACTCACTTGGGAACTTGCTAGAAAATGCAGATTCTAGGCCCTTACCCCTGCCCCACTTCACCAGAGCCCAGCATTCTATGTTTCAATAAGCCTTCCAGGTAATTCTTTTTTTTTTTTTTTTTTTTTTGAGTTAGAGTCTCACTCTCACCCAGACTGGAGTACAGTGGCTGCTCCCGGCCACCGCAGCCTCCACCTGCTGGGCTCAGGCAATCCTTCCTCCACAGCCTTCCAAGTAGCTGGAACGACAGGCACGCGCTACCACGCCCAGCTAATTTTTGATTTATTGTAGAGATGAGGTCTCGCCAAGTTGCCCAGCTGGGTCTCAAACCCGCGGGCTCAGTCAATCCACTCACCTGAGCCTCCCTAAGCGAGGGATTACAGACTGAGCCACTGAGCTCGACTTGATGCACACTAAAGTGTTCTGGCGAAATAGGTTAAGATTTAGCACAAGATCCTATCCCATAAGGGATCTGGAATTATGCAGGAAAGACAGAAAGAAACCTCAGCCTATGGCTTCAGCAAGCACAACCAGAGACGGGGTGGGAGCTGTTGTTTAGAGGTTGGAGACTGCAGCTTCCTGGATATAAAAGACTCCAATATATTAAATGCATGTTTGTAGCAGCAGGACCAATCCAGCCCCAACCCACTGCTAAGTGTTGAGATGTGAGACTGCCCCATGCACCCCCAGTGGACACATTCCCTACAGGCAGGGTCCTTGATGTTTTACCGTCTGTTTTTTTGGAATAGCCAAGTGTGGTGGAGTCCAGACTTGTGAACTCTCAGTGACTGAGACTATTAACCTCTAAGACCCTGAAAAGGCTTCATAGAAAAACAGCATGTCTTCAGCCCAGAGCGATAAGTAATCCACTTTTGTGTACGGGTTGGCTATAAGGATGACTGCTAGTAATCTAAAAATCTGTTGATTCCTCCCTCATATTTAGGGACTATAGATCATACATCCTTAACCATATCCATACCCAGAGCTATTAGGTAAACTCTCTGAAAGTTCTACCCAGTGGTCTGGGGAATCCTGATTCAAGGCTGTAGGGCTAGGCTTTGTATCCCCTTGTGCCAGAATTAGTTTCTTTAAAACTTATGCAAGGAAGGAGGAAGATGGGGGGCACATAACAGCACAAAGCATACCTGGTCCTATACCAGGGGGACTGAGGGCCACTTCAAGTTGCAAAATTCACCTGCATGCAGCCCACTCATGTTCACCCTCCCTTGTACCCCACATCTCTATAATAAAATAAAATTTACTTTAAAAAAAGCTTATGCAAAAGTGGTGACTTAAAACCTACACATTACTTAATGCTTAGAACTATTTTAGTCACATAAATACTAAAGAGCGAATGAAATAAACATAGAGAATAGACTTAGACTTCACCCCCTTAGATGACTGTTCCAAAACTAACTGGAGTAGAACTCACCCTGGACTGGACCATTTGGATAGCTCCTGGGGTTGCCTACCTTTCTGTTCTGCTTAGTACCCTCCCTCTACTGCTCCTCTTGCTCCCCCCCACCCCAGTTCCCACCCCCATCCTCGATCTTCTCCTGATGCAATTATAACCCCATCAATGACTTGCTTAGAGTTCTGTAAACTACTTTTGTGACCTCCCACCTAATAAAAACATTTGGCTTACTCTGCCTGGCCAGAATTATGTGCTTTTTTATTGTTCTTTTCCTAAAAGAAAAGGTCAGTGGTTATATTTATTTAGAAATTAGATTCACATTGGCTACAAAAGTTTCAGTGGGAAAGAGAAGAGTCCTATTAAAAAGACCTTGACCATGAGCTGGGCATTATCAAAGTCACTGATTCACAAGGTCCTATGAGCACAGCAGCAGTAGATGGTGCTGTGGAAATGCTTCATTCAGGCTTGTCAAGGTGTTTATGGAGGGTGAGGTGGCAGGGAGGGAATCTTCAAGTAAGTTATGTGAGTAGGTGGCTCAGAGTCCCATATTATCCACTGGTCTCTGAACCACTGTGGCCTCTGTCTGCTCATACCTACAGCTTCATAGGTGTTCCCTATAACCTGCTAGATGAG
Organism: Tarsius wallacei; assembly: GCA_963574415.1. NCBI lineage: Eukaryota > Metazoa > Chordata > Mammalia > Primates > Tarsiidae > Tarsius > Tarsius wallacei. Next base: position 20,194 of record CAUYQG010105808.1, read on the forward strand.
AGGGAGAATTTAAAGTGGAGTTGAGGAGTAAATGCCAAATATCAAGTCTTGTTTTTAAGAAATTGTCACCAGCAGCATACAATACACGAAGTATGCACAGAGTCTTTGAAACTGAACTACCCTGCTTATTCTTCTAGATTATTTTCGGTAGTGAAAATGTTCTTTCTGAAATATGCTTAAGTCTATTTCCAAAGAGTAAAAATATAAGAGGGGGAAAAAAAAGCCAGGCCTGGGCCCAGTCTGTGGAACTTTCCAGCTCACTATTTTATTGAGAATCATTTTTTCATAACTGTATTTATTCCCTGTGGGTGTGTCCTAGATTTCATTGCAAATATCCTTTGGTGACCACAGCAATGTCTTTCAATAGAGATCCAGTGCTTTATCCTAAACGCCCCCGCTACAGCTCAGCCAAAGTATCATGACCAAAACAGATGTTCTTGCTCTCTCTGGCCAAGAAGTTTGCATCCCTCCCTGTAGATGAGACACCTCATCCCTTCAACACCAGAAGCACCTTCCTGATTTCATCAGGCAAGATGAGCTATTTCTTGGGGGATGACCCAATGTCTTACTTCAAGCAAACGAATAAAATGTATGAATTTAGTGGGAGCATGAGCCTGTTATATAAAATGCAGAGTTAAGAAAATTGTACTGGATTGGAAATAGCACATTCTTTTCCTGGTGAGCCAGCAACTTCCCAAAATGATTTTGTAAAAGGAAGGATCAAAAGAGTTCAGTAAGAAATCTTTATGCTCTGGAGGAGGTAACTGAATTGGAGAATTGGGCGTGATGTATAACATTTCTCAGTAAGAACAATAAAACTGAATGAAAACCTCAAAGCTATGATAAAACACTAAAATACATGGTCTACACATTTCTTCTCTGTGATTCTTCTGTATGCTTTCAAAATTCAACAGGCATGTGAGTCATCTTGGGGGTCTTGTTAAAATGCAAATTCTGATTTGGGAAGTCCAAGATAGGACCCCAGAGTCTGGATTTCTAACAAACTTCATAGACTGCAGATGTTGCTGGTCTGTGGAACACACTCTGAGTAGCAAGACTGATACTATCCTTAAGCAGTGTTTCTCCGAGTGCGGTCATTGGCTCACCTGCATGACTCTCCTCGGTGATCTGTTGAAAAACAAAGTTCTGTACTCTACCTCGAATTCACTAAATCCAGTGTCTAGAGTGGGAGCCCAGGAATCTGTATTTAACACACTTCCCAGATAATACTATAAAGCTTTAAAACTGATGCTGTCTATAGACAAATGGCTCATTTGGGATGACTAGGAACGTGTAAAAGGTGCTGTGAGATTGTTGCATACTCTGGGGAGGATTTGGGCCATGTCAAGTAGGCTCTTGTGCATCTACAGTAAGGGAAACTGCCAAGCACTCAAGCAGGCAGGGTATAAATAGCAGATACAAGCAGTCAGGGAGACCAGATGACTGGGAACGAGTTTGTGTATGCATGAATGATGGCATGATACTGTACTCACTTCTATTTCTAGGAGAAATTTTAATTTTCAATATATTGACCAGATGCCCCTCACTGTAGAAAATTCATGATTTAGAAAAGTTGCAGAAAATGAAGTTTTTATTCTATCTTCTCATTTACTATTTACTTGCATTGTAATTTTAGAGGAGTTCTTATCACTATTTATGTGAACTCTTCAATTGGTAGTGGGTCATAGCATTTAGTTTTTATGTACAAGTGGGGACCAAAGAAAAAACCCCAGAATTTATTTATTAAATATTGGAACTGCCGAGCTTGGTGGCTCAGCCTGTAATCCCGTGTCTTTGGGAGGCTAAGGTGAGTGGATTGCCTGAGCCTGAGGGTTCGAGACCCGCTTGGGCAACTTGGCGAGAACTCATCTCTACAATAAATGAAAAATTAGCTGGGCGTGGTAGCACGCGTAGTTCCAGCTACTTGGAAGGCTGAGGCAGAAGGATCGCCGGAGCCCAGCAGGTCGAGGCTACGGTGGCCAGGAGCGGCCACTGCGCTCCAGTCTGGGCGACAGAGTGAGACTCCAACTCAAAAAAAAAAAAAAAAAAATTGGAACTATTGGAACTATTTGAGTCACATTTATTACATGTTTAAACTTCAATCACTTCAAAATACTCTCCGTTTGATGCAATTCTCCTATCGAGATGCTTTTTCCACTGCGTTTTAGTGCTTCTGCTGTTTTTATTTCACCTCTTCCACATCAAGAAAACATTTCCCTTTGAAGACTTTTTTCATCTGGGGAAACAAAAATTAGTTGCTTGGGGCAAGATCAGGTGAATAGGGAGAGTGGGGAACAGGGATCAATTTTGACCAAAAACTGCTGAACACTCAGTGAGGTGTGGTCAGGTGCGCTGGTAAATCATCCATCATGAAATGGGCAAACGCATTGAAAGGATCTCCCCTCTCCCCCAAAAATTCACTGACACCAAGCACAGCCTCTCACAACAATGCTAGCTGGTATACCGATGCTGATGGGTTCCTAGAACACTGACCTTGCGATGGAAGCTTGTGCTACTAGAGGCCAGCCCTCCAAAAGATAATTCAATGCGTCTTCGTTAAAGATGATACTTGTGCCGGGCTCGGTGGCTCAGCCTGTAATCCCGCGCTTTGGGAGGCTGAGATGAGTGAATTGCCTGAGCCCGCGGGTTCGAGACACGCCTGGGCAACTTGGCGAGACCTCATCTCTACAAAACATCAAAAATTAGCCCGGCGCGGTAGTGCGCGCCTGTAGTTCCAGCTACTTGAAAGTCTGAGGCGGAAGGATCCCCGGAGCCCAGCAGGTCTAGGCTGCGGTGGCCAGGAGCGGCCACTGCACTCCAGTCTGGGTGACAGAGTGAGACTCCAACTCAAAAAAAAAAAAAAAAGAAAGATGATACTTGTTTGTTAAGAATGATAACTAACACTTGCAATGCATTTATTGTGTATAGTACTTGGAACTGTAAAAGTAAGATAAGCTTATAATTACAGTTAATACTAAAAACAACCATATGAGATGTGCCGTTGTTATCACCATCTTGTGTTGCATGAGTTGTCCAAGGTGACATAGACTATGAGTGGTCAACGAGGGGCCTGGTGCCAGGGCCTTAACACCACACTTCTTAGCAATACCTATTGATTTAATCTTTAAACATTTTTGCTTCAAGAAATGTATGTCATTTACATAAATGCACAGCATCTTCAAGGTTATTCTTTCTTTTTCTTTATTTGGTGTTTTTTTTTTTTTTTTTTGGCTTCCCATCCTGCCTTTTCCCTCAACTATTCATTTGGACAACCTGGTAACTATCTTTGTATAGTCTTCTAAGTTTATCTCATTTCATACACCCACACACATAAACACACACGTGTATATGAAATGTGACTTGCTATCGTCATTGTAAATTGACTTTTCCGATAATTAGTGATTTGATCATTTTTCATATTCATCTTAGCCATGTGGATTTATTCATCTTCTTTGCCCATTTTTCTATTAGATTGCTTTCTCTTTTCACCAGTTTCTAAGAACTAATTGTATATTACAAATATTGTCACTGTTCCCTGCCTTACAAGGATTTTTCCAGGTGTATTATTGTCTTATGTATTTTGAAACGTATGAAAATTGTAATGTGTCAAATATGTCTATTTTTTTATTTTCTAGCTTCTAGGTTTTTTGTCTTGGCTAAGAATGTCCTCTTCTCCTGAATTATACAGATTTTCCTAGACTTTCTTGCAGAATGTGCTGTTTATTTTATTTATTTCCTTATTTGGGCATTCAGTCTATAAGACATCTGGAATTTATATTTTATATGCAGTAAGTATGAGTCCAACTTAATTTTCCAGGCAGTGGGAGCATTTATATTAGATAATCCATTCTTTTCCCACTAAATTTGAACATCATCTAAATTATTATCTATATTGTGTTTATTTGCATTTATCTTTGGATTCTTCATGCTAATTCACTGCTCTATTTATTCTTATATGAATGCCATATTGATTTGATTACAATGGCTTTAGAGTTTTTTGACACTTGGTAAAGCAATCATTGTTCAAAAATATCATGGTCAGTTATTCTTCTGTATAAATTTTAGTATCCTTTTATCAAATTTTTTAATTCTATGGAATTCTAGCTAGAATTGTATTATGTCCAAATGTTAATTCTAGGGCTATCAATATTTTCATCATAATAAGCCTTCCCTCCCAAGAATATATAACCTTTTCCTACGAGTTTAGAAATTAATTTTGTTATCTGATAAGATTTTACTGTTTCCTTCTTTTGAATCTAGTGTATTCCTTTTAAAATTACTCCTAGGTGTTTCAGGGTTTCTGTCAGTATGATAAATGGAATACTTTCTCCAATTCTTTTTGGTGCTTTTTGTTTAAATTTGGGGAGAAAAACATTGATTTTGAATATTTAGGTTATACCTAAAAACTTAAACAATGTTAATTAATTCAATTATTAGTCTTTTAGATGTTTCTAACTACATAGTAGCATAATCATTTAGAGCTAATTTTCAACGTTTACAATGCAATTTCATCTTCTTACTAAGTTTCTAAGAATCTCAAGGCAATGTTGAATTTATTTGATTAAAAAAAGAGCATTCCTGTGTATTGGCTGGCTTTAATTGAAATGATTTTACTAATATGCTATTTAGAATGAAGTTGCGACTGGTTTTTCATAGTCTTCATTATATCTATACAGTTACCAATGCTTCTATGTGATTTTGAATTTTGAATAAAGATGGCTGCTGTTCTGTAAAGTGACTTCTTTTTCTTAATTTCAGATTTGGGGTTGCTCATGTGTGTTTGTTACATGGACATATTATGTAGTGGTAGGGATTGGGTCTCAGGTCGCCCACTCCCCAGATAGTGAGTATTGTGCTCTGCAGGTAGTTTTTGAACCCTAGTTCTCCTCCCCACTCCTCTCTTATTGGTGTCCCCAGTGTCTATTATTTTCATTTTTGTGAGCATTTAGATCCCACATAAGAGTAAGAACATGTGGTGTTTGGTTTTCTGTTTATGAATCTGTTCACTTAGGATGATGATATCCAGTTCCATCCATCCTGTTGCAAAGGGCTGATTTCATTCTCTTTATGGCTGCATAGTATTCCATGGTATATATACATCACATTTTCATTACATACTGATCAGTTGATGGGCATTTAGGTTGATTCCACATCTTTGCAATTGTGAATTGTGCT
>CAUYQG010105810.1:0-19250 GCA_963574415.1 Tarsius wallacei
GGAGCATTCTATGCCCGCTGTGTGGGTTTTTTTCAGCAGGGATACAAAGAGAGAAAGAGTCAGTGCTTGGCCTCTGAGGTTCAAAATGGGCCTTTGAAACTCGAGGCGGAGACTACAGTCTTGAGCAAAAAGGCTTTTTGGGTTTCCAGAGCCTGCATCTTTTGAGTTTCAAAAGACCAAACTCCTGAGCTAACAGGCATAGAAGAATATGCTCATTGATCCATAAGAATGAGGTTTTCCTCTACCACAAAAAAGTCCATGGGCCAGGGAAAAAGAGTCAGGATCTAGTGAGAGTACCTAAGGAAGCCAAGACCAGTAGAACACAAGAGTTAAGAATAAAACTATAGATAAGAGGGTAAAGGGGAACCTCTTCGAACTTCTCAAGTGGAGACCAGGAAAGCAAACAAGATCCATGCATTCTCCATCATGCTCCCAGGGGTCGGAGCAGTGGAATAAGAATGACAGCCTGGTGTGATGAGGGAAGAGGTTGAAGGGGTTTTGTAAATGGAAGCAGGAATGAGTGTGCCTGCCTTCCACCATCCACAGGAGCACTGTGCATCACCATGGTCATTGCTCTTCACGTGAGCTTCTGGTAAGGACAGCAGCTAGCACATGTCTTGTGCATGGCTCAACAAAGAGAAACCTATATGTGCCCCCAAGACTTTGCTTAGCGCCATCGTAGTTTATCACACATAGATAAACTTCCTTTCCAATGGCTCAGAGTAGTTGGAAGTTCTCCAGATGAAGCAGCGGCTCTAGAAATCTAGGTGAATAAGCCTCAGCATTGATACTTCTGTGAAACTGAAAAAAATCAGCTTGCGTTTCTCCCTGGAGCTGGAAGAACAATAAAACACACCTTCATGATACACTTGCAATCAAAAAAGATTTGTTGGAAAGACAACTCCCTGTCAACAAATGGTTTAGAGAGGAAGCAGCTGAAAGTACGTGACATGAAGCTGGCATGGCCTTCTGCTGTCCCACCCTCCAATTCACCTTCTTTCCTAGAACTAAAAGGAAATTTCAGAAACTTAAACTTCTGCAAAGTAGTGCTGGACTAGGGTACTATGTCCCAAATTCTCCCAAGGTCATCCTTTTTGTTTTCTAGACTCCATGCTCCAGAAATCTTTCTCAGGAGCTCCAACAACTAACTTAACAAGAAAGGGATGGAAAAAGCTTCTCTAACATGTTTGCATTTCAGGAACTGTTTGTTAATCCTGGGCCACCCTCTGAACTCTGCACAGATGAAACACAAACTACTCACCACTGGCTTACTTAATTTACAATGACTCTGTTCACATTTAGATCAACGAGAGAGAGAGAGGGACGAAGGGCAACTGCCTCAGTTTCCACAAGGAGACTCAGTTTTGGGGTCTTCAAAAGCAAAACCATCTAAAGATACAAAAAATGAAACTACAAGAAGCAAAGGTTAATGGCTACCTTCACTCAGAAAAAACTTTCCATTAATACTGTCCCTGAAAATGAATGATTAGAGCCCAGGCGATGACGCTAAAGGCTTTTTTATTTTTAATAAAATCATTTGCAGAGTCAATGTGACTTGTACACAATATGAGCAATCCCTGCAGGTCACTGAGTTTACTAACACCCTCTCATCTGACGATTATCATTCTCTGATTTATGTTTTCTCCACTCTGGCAGTCCTCCTGCAACTCAGGTTGGCTGCCTAGAAAGCCAGGTGGCCACCTATCTGAAGCTAAAGATGACGCCTCCATTACTCATAACAAATCCTTCTGGTAAGAACCCCACAGCGATGGGAGGCCCAGGAGCCTTCTGTTTGCAAGGTGGACACCAAGAAGCAGCTCTCAGTCCATTTTACCCAAATAATTACCACTTTACCTAGAGCTCACCCCTCAACATCCAATTCCCTTTTGAGTGTCTGACCATGTATCCTGGTGTTCTTTATTGCCAGTCTCTGATGTCAATGGACTTTTTAAAACTAATTTTTCTAAGGACAATTTCATCTTAATTTTACATGTCTAATAAACACTGAACAAATCTCAAGTGCATTTTAGGAATGTCCTATATTATCAGGGATTTCTTTCTCTATCTACCTTTTCTATTTTACTTTGAATCTCTAAAGAGCTGAGTTTTGGTTAAGTTCTTTTCTTCAATACAAGTTCTTTTCTTCAAATTCTTTGAAGAAAAGGATTTGTATTGATAGTCAAAGATAGGGAAAGTACTCAAAATAGAGTTGAATATCTTGGCCATTAAGTGAAATGGTTTAGATAAGTTTGCCTGTAAGGGGTCTTCACTGCAGTGCCCTGGCTTTAACCAGTCTTGCTTCCACTAGGCCGTCCATTCCCTGAATTTCCAGCTTTTTTCTAAAAGGTTGATTCCAAATCTGCCATTGTTTTACTCCTGCTCACGGAGCCAACTGCTTCTTCTCACTTACCTCCTTGATGGGTGGGCCATCTGTACTTCAACTTGCCTCCGAAGACTAACCTCTCTCACCTCATAAGATCTCAGGTAGAACTATAGGAGACCACCCGTCAAGTATGGTGAACGCATCCTCCCACAAAACTATTGAACTACCCCCAAAGTCTATAAAAATCAATTTCTGGAATTCCAACTGGAGTCAAACTCTTTATTTACAATACATTCAAGCAAGGAAAACCTCTGTATTAAGATGTCTCTATTCATTCCACATGCCTGTTCCTATTTTCACTCTATTATTTCATTTCTTAATTTAGCAATCCAAGCACTCCATGAGTTATTTAGCAATTACTGGGGTACACACAGGTCTAACACACTGTGGCGGGGGAGGGGGGAGATGACAAATGCCCATTAGCACCGGACCCCGTAATGGCCCCATAATGCTGCCTTGCACTTAGCCGGATGAAAGCGGCTATATATTGTAAGGGATTTTAAAGGGTGTCACAAACCTTAATTAATTCTCAGTGCACTGGGAGGAAAATATTTACTCCCATTTGGTACTCCAAGAACGACTGCAGAGAGATGTCTGCATGTCAAAATAAAAATACCCTAAATCAAGTTCACCTTATACTCCGCAGAAATAGTTCAAAGCACATTTGCATTTGGCACTGTTAGTGCATTCAACAAATATCTACTTAGTATTAACCATACGCCAGGCACTGTGCTATGCTCTGGGGAGGGATAAAGATAAGCCAGACATGGTTTCTGGCCAAATGGAACTTACAGTCTCAGTAATGACATAGCCACTAATCCAAAATATTTCATAAATGTATTCATTATGCAAACAACCTGTAGAATAATATAAAGGTTTCTTGGTATTAAGAGTGGAGCCTGGTATAGCCCTGAGTCTTGGGAAAGATGAAGCTGGGTTTGACTTGTCCTTTCTTTGTGTCCTCATCTACCGAATGGTGCCCAACATCAAAATTTAGTTTACAGAATTGAGATGGTGCATTATGACTATTCCAAAGTAATTGCTTAATAAATGTAAATATTATTTTCCTATAGACTCCCAAATTGTAGATTCATTGCTCATTCAAAAGATACATCAATTAAACCTATAAGAAGTTCTGGAATCATTCAGAATTAAATGGACCCCTAAAGGTCTGCTGCATGCAATGTGTCTAGAGTTAACCCCAGGGAATTTGGCTTAGATGCTTGAGTGAGCCACACTCTCATTTCCTCCTGCTGTCTGGAGTTTTCCTAAGAGTACCAGCTGGGAGACAGAGGCACTGGGAAGTGTTTTTTTCCCGAAGCAGTCAGAGTACAGAGGTTCTCTTAGCCCTTTCCAGAGCCTGCCACCAGGGGCCTTAAGATATCGTCTACCACTTTAGCCAGGAGAGAGGGCAGTCTCAGCCCTTGGCCTGATATTCAGTAATTTTTTTAAATTGAGGGCTTGAATAAAGGCTGACAAAAATCTGTGTGCGATACAAAGTTGGGACTTTACCTTGTAGGCAATATGCTACATAATGGAATCAGTATCCCAGAAGACTTCCACCAGCTGGTGTGGAAGGCCGAATTACACAACATGAAATTTAACAGAGATAAACACAAGGTCCTGCCCTTGGGTCCCAAAAACCATCTGGATAAAGTCCTTAATGGGGAAGCAGGTGTGAATGCACCTGGACAGTTTTTGTTCCCTACAAGCTCAATACTAGTCAACAGCATGATGTGGTTTTCAAAGATAGTGGAGCCATTTTTGTGTGTGTGTGTGTGGTTATATTACTTGAAGTAGAGTTCTAGAGCATGGGAGGTGACATTTCTGTTCTACTTTTTCTTACTATGTGTTTGAGTATAGTTCTGATAGATGTTAGCATTCTAAAGCACCATGAAACAAATGTAACCAGAGAAGTGATGGGAATTTAGAATTACGCCCATAGTGGTTGAAGAAACTGGGAATGATTAACACAGAAGATGTGAGGTGATGTGATTGCTCTTTCCAAAATCTAAAGAAGTTATAAAAAATAGCTCATTTGGGCCAGGCAGTGGTCTGAACACTTGGCATGAATCAGCTCATTCCATCATAAACACAACCCCATTGTTATCCCCAATTTAAGATAAGGAAGCCCAAACTGATAAGGTTAAAAGACAAATTGCCAAAGATCGTTTAGCTGGCAAGTGAAGGATCTCTGAGATAAGTTTAGGCCTGTCTGATTCCAGATTAAGTACTTTAAGCACGACCTATGTGCTATATGGAAGTCAGATTCCTTCCATGAAGACATATCATAGATAAGGCAAATGGATGAAATGCCTGTTTGCCTGTCTGTTTTTGTACTAGACTGAAAGTTCTGGAAAGGTAGAGATGCTGTCTTGGTCATCACAACTCCGGTGCCTAACACACCATAAATATCTAATAAATATTTGCTGAAGAAATGAGTGAATCAATGAACAACGACAGAGCTACAGTGTTGCACAAGAAGGCGCTTTCTATAATAAGAATCATCACTGTATTAGTGTCCTGTGGCTGCTTTTATAAAGTACCACAAACTAGCTGGGTGCGCTGGCTCATGCTGATAATCCCAGCACTTTGGAAGGCTGGGGTGAGAGGATTGCCTGAGCATGTGGGTTCGAGAACAACCTGGGCAACAAGACCTCATCTCTACAATAAATCAAAAAATTAGCCAGGCATGGTGGTGCATGCCTGTAGTTCCAGCTACTTGGAAGTCTGAGGTGGAAGGATCGCCTGAGCCCAGCAGGTCGAGGCTGCGGTGGCCAGGAGTGTGCCACTGCCCTCTTCCTTTGGGAGACCACTCCTCTATTCTTAGCACTGATGACTCAGTAGAATGACCTCACCTCCAGCTCCCAAGGGTTTACACCAGTCAGTATATTTCATTTTCTTGCCCAATTAGAGCCAATGAGAGGCTAAAAGAAAATTGCTGGATTGTAGGAGAAAGAAGTATGGATTCCACTGAATTTGGTGCTGTAAGAATATGAGGCTTGTAGCTGCTAGAACCATCTTGCAACCCTAGAGAAACTCGAAGCTGCCAAGAACAGCAGATCCTGTTGTTCTCCATTCACAAGTCGTGTGACAAAGGCTGGGTCCTGTTGGCATTATTTACATCCAAAATCAAGCCATACCTGAAGCCAAACCTACCCATGGACCTTCATTATGTGAGTCAAGAGTTGTGTTTTACTTTGCTTAAACCAGTGTGGATAGCATTTGCTGTCACCTACAACGAAATGACTGTAAATTGAAACAGCAGTCCAGTTTGCAAAAATGGTATGTCAGAAGTCAAAGAGACAAAAAGATCAGGTTGCATTCTAGGAATGGTCCAGAATTTTAGTGTGGCTGATAAGTGAGGAATGAGTGAAGAGATTGGTGGAGGTCTCACTGGAGGGTACTTTAGACCAAGTTGTGTTTGAGTTTCATTGTAGAGGTTATAGCCATTCCAATTCTTAAATTCCTTGGCTTTCTGAGACTATGTTCCAGAAATCTTTGCAAGAGAAAGGGAACATTAGCCTAAGAGTAGCAGCCTTGCCTGAGTTATGGCCTCGGATTCTAATGTGCCTGCTGTTGGGCATTTTATCTGTATCCATCAATCTGCTGGGAAGCAGAGAGTCAGGGATAAGAATTACTGCCCTGGGCTGCTGGAATCCACGATCCTTGGGTATGTGGATCACACACCTGGCAATAACCTTCAAAGATTGCATGACCCATGGCCAAGTCTACTATCCTCGGGTGCCTGCAATTCATTCATACTTAGGGCTGCCAGAAATTTCCACTTCTGGATTCCACATTATTTGTAAGCGTGGGAAATAGAATTGAAGCCTGACCTAACAGCTTAATGTGCATAGAGTCCCTGAGCTTCGTACTGGATTTAGCAGCTATGACAAAGAGGGGCAAGATTGACCAGAAATTGCTAGAAATTCATTCTGCCCATTCCACACAGAGCATGTATTGCATCTGTCTGTGTCTGCAGAGGAGAGGAGGTCTGCAGAATCAGCTTGGACATACAGGCACATGAACACGTGGACACGGACAGACTGCTTGGCATTCTCATCAGTGTCACGAATGACCAATGCCACACAAAAAGGACATGTCCCCCTTCCTCCTGAATGGGACTCCCCCCAAAAAGTAGCAAGGCTGCTGGTACTACTGGGCTCACACCTAGGTATGCAAGTGTAGGAACAAGGGAACAATTTCAGATATAACTGAAGTTATAGAAAAGATTGCTTATTGGGCTTGTGTTGGTTATCCGCTTGTTCCGCTGATAATTATCTGTCTAATCCCCTAAAATATAGGTTCTATGACAGCAGTGACTTTGTCCTTTTGGATCAACATTGTACCCCATTTAGTTAATGATAATAAACCAGTAATGTTATACTGGGACTGTGATAGGTCAGACAATATTCTAAAAGTAAATGAGAGAGAGAGTGTGTGTGTGTGTGTGTGTGTGTGTGTGTGTGTGTGTGTGTGTGTATACTACTATGTTTGAATCTTTCAATAATTCCATGAGATAGACACTATTATTTACCCCACGTACAGATTAGTAAACTAAGACAGAGACTGAGTAATCTGCACAAGGCCACACAGCTAGCATATGGTAGAAGATTTGAACCCAAAACCATGTGGCTCTAGAGGTCATGTTCTCTACATCACTATATTTATGTTGCATTCCAACTGCCTGGGACAAATATTTATTGAGTATCAACTGTATACCAGCTACATTTCTAGGTGCTGGGGATTCAGCTAAGAATAAACAGAAGTCAGGAGCTCATTAAATATTTTCCAGATGTATGGATAGATGGATGTAAGAGCAGATAGGTGGACAGATGAATGGACAGATGGATGGATAAACTGGTGAATGGAAGAGTTGATGGATGGATAAATATCAAGCCAGGATTCAAGGGCCCATTGAATGCCATGGATAAATCAACAACAGCAGAGGCCCTGAGTCTCTCTTCCACAGGTTTTTTCCTACATTTGTTGGTAATTTGTCACTGGAATGCATGTGAATTCTAGGATTAGAAGCCTGGCTCCATCCCTTTACTATCTGTGTGATCTGGAGCAAATCACTTAACCCCCCAGACCTGTTTCCTCACTTAGAAAATGAGAATAACCCCAGCAACTCACACAGTTGCTGTGGATTAAATGTTATTTGCTATTGTTTGGAGTCCAGTTCAAATGTCATCTCTTTTCTGTAGCTTCCAATTCAATTCAATTCAACAAATATTTATAAAATGTGTCCTTGGTTCAGACTTTGTGCTAGGGGTATGGATACAACAGTAAGTTAAACAAATATGATCCTTGTATTCAAAGAAATATTAGTTAAGCAGGGAAGGCAGAAGAATAAAACTGAACTTATACAATGAGTGTTTAGAACAAAAAGGGTGAGATGCAATAAGAGTGCTTGACAAGGGTATAATTAGCCATTCCTCCTTGATGTTCCCATAGTGCTTCATTGGGTTATGCATTTGTCTCCACTGTCAAACACAGCTCTTAGAGAAGTATCTATATAACCCCTAAGGACAGAACAATTGCACTAAATAGATATGAGAATGGATTTAAGGGAGGATAGATTGATGGATGAATAGATGGAAGGAAGGAAGGAAGGAAGGAAGGATTGATGGACAGATGGAAGAAAGGAAGCTGAAACAATGGTCCACGTGGAAACAGTCAGGACTCCACAAAATTCAAGTCTAATGTCACATCCAGTCCATTCTGAGCTAATGTTCACATATTTAAGTATTGGATGGAATAAAGGCATCAGAGCAGAATTGGGGAAAGTCAGAAACTCCAACTGAGATGACACGAGAAAGATGAGAAGAGTGCCCAGCCACAGGAGCTGTCATTGACAAAAATAAATAAATAAATAAAGCTAGACTCAGAGAAACAAGCATGTTATGTTGCAAAAATTGCCACAAATATCTCATACCCCCTATATATGCATCCCTTTACAACATGCTTTTGCAGTTCTCCCCATCAAGTGGTGGAATCTGTTTACCTACTCCAAATCTGATGTTGCTTTGATCAATGGGACAAGAGCAAATGTGATACGAGCAGAGGCTTGAAAAGTGCTTGCACTTGGGGGTTTGCTCTCTTGCTGCTTTGGAAACCCTAAGTAAGCATGCTATATAAGGAGAGTCACATGGCTGAGCCATGCCTACTGCCCCAGCTGACACTGATTCAATGGCCAGACATGAATGGGACCATCTCAGAACAGGCAGCCCCTGCCCAGCTGCCAGCTGACTGCAGAGATCGGCTGAGTCAGCCCACAACCAGAAGGACCACACAACCAGCACAGAATCATGAGAAATAATAAATGGTTATCATTTTAAGCCACATAGTTTGGGGTGATGTGTTATGCTCAGAAAGCTCAAACAGGAATCATGAGTAGCCACGACCACGCCAACAGACTGAATGAACATGTGGGTGTGAACGAAGCCATTCCTTTCTGTGGGAAGTCCTTGAAGCAGAGAAATAATTTCAGGAAAAACACTTCTCATCTTCACAGACACATGAGCTGACCACTTCCTGGAATTTGAGAGACAGCTTGTATGCATGCATTTATTCAGTCATATTAAAAATAATGTATTCAACAAACATTGATTGAACACCAGTATAGGGGAATCCTGCAAATAGAATGGAAGGTAAAATAGACAGGGGTCCTGCCCCTAATTGGCTAAGTGATCATATCGGGGCTGGAATGGGGTAGGTTACAGTGGACTTACACCCACCCACCATCACCATTACATTTTGAGTCCCTCAAAGATAGGAGCCCAAGGCTTATCTCCTAGCCCCATACAGTAGGATGAACACAGCCTTATATTCCCTTTCTCATACAGTGGGGTGAATAATCATATCGTGTCGACACCACCACTGGAGAGTTTTCAGCAGGAACCAGCACCATGATAATTGTCTGGGTCTTTACCCAAAACATCCACCCACACACTGCTTGACAGCACCCAGCAAGGAGGAACGACAGCCACCTGAGCTCATAACATAGCATTTAAGAGGACAGGCTCTGGATTTCCACTGAGTCTGAATCCAAGAGTTACTATTTGAGTATTTTAAACCCTCTGAACTTCAGTTTTCTTATTTAAAAAATGAGACAAATAATCGTTGCTAATTGATAGGGTTACTGTAAGGATTAAATAAGATAATAGAGAGAGAGAGAGAGAGACAGACAGATAGATAGATAGATAGACAGACATACAAAAATAACTGGTTTGCCATCGTAAGCACTATATATGTTATTACTTTTTATTATCCTTCTTCTTTGCCCCTGTCATCCTACTCTTAATCCTGACTCTATCAAGCTCCTGACATGCAACTCGGATTTTTATTTTGGTACCAATGTTGATTTGCTTTCCATGAATTAGACCCTGTGCATCCTCTCTGAGACAACCACAGAAATATACCTCTCAGATCTGTTGCTGCAGGGAGCATAAATGATGGGCAGCACTGGCTTGAGGTCTCTCCACCGACCTGGTGAAACTTTTTTCAGAGCTGTGTCTGTAACTCTTCCTGTCCAACCCTCCCTCCTTTGCCCACTTCTTTGCAGGTGTCAGACCTGTACTGCAATCTAAGACTCCAGTGCCATCTCTCTCACCCTCCCCTTTCCCTTTCCAGGCATTCCTTCAAAATCTCTTGTATGTCTCATCCTGTGCTGGCAGCTGCTTCTGCTTCTTGGAGGATCCAAACTAACTTACTCTTGGACATTATGTTCTTTGATGTCCTCTACATATTGCTACCGCAGGCAATATCCTACCAAATAGTAGAGTCTAAAACCTCGAGCATTTGTCTCCCTTCTTTAAAAACTAGCATCCATCAGAATAGAAAGAAGCATCATCTCTCTTCTGTGCCCTGCATCCTGTTTCCTCTACTTTAAAATACATCTGGGATCTTACTACTTCTCCCCATTTCCGCCGCTTGGTCCAGGACACCATCCTTTCTAGACTGGACTACTGCAAGAGTTACATAGCTCTTATACGGTCTCCCCATTTCTAGCCCCTCTTCAATCTGCTCTGTAAAAACTAGGCAATCCTTTTAAAGCCAAGTCAGATTGAATAATCCCTCTGCTTAATGTCTTCAAATAGATTATCAGCCCACTTGGACCAAAAGCCAAAGAACTTGACATGTTCTCCAAGACTTGCTCCCACCTGCCACCCTATGCTTGCTCATCCACTGTGTCTATATTGGTTTCTCTTCTCTCTGGAGCTTCTGCCTCAGAGACCTTCCACTTGCTGTTGCTTCTGTCTGTACAGCTCTTCTTACAGACAACAATTTGATTCACTCCCTGGCCTTGTAAATCTTTACTCAAATGTCATCTTCTTAGTGAAGCCCTCACTGGCCACTCTACCTACAAACGTCCCCTCTATTATTTTGTTTAAGATCTTTTTTTCATAACAGCCATAAATATGTAGCACAGTTTACATTTTACTTTTTGCATTATGGATATTGGCTGTCTTTCCATATTAAAATGTAAGTTGCATGACAGAAAGCAATTTTGTCTGTTTTGTTCACTGTTGCATCCACAGCACACAGAATGGTATCTGGCACATAGGGGATAGGTGGATGGCTGGGATGGAAGGATGGATGGAGGCAGACATAGAGAAATGGAGGGACAGATGGGTCGGTGGGCGGGTGGGTGGGTGGGTGGAAGAAAAGATAGAAAAATGGAGGGAAGAAGGAGGGAGGGATAAATGGATGACACAATGGAGGGAAGGAGGAATGAGAAAGGGCCAGGCAGGTGCTGAAAATGCTTAGAGGCTCACCAGGGGAAAGCAAACTGACATCAGCAAGGATAATAACTGATGCCCATGGAAACTGACCCCATGGATTCTGCCTGAAAATATCCTGCTCTAATTTAATTGAATTCATTCATCAGGCCCTGTGTTGAGTGAGACAACATGAGGGTTGGGTGGCCTGTAGCTTCTACCTGTGACTATCCAAAAAAGGGATGAACCCTTCAGGAAGACCTTAAATTTTAGAGCGAGTCAGGTCTGAACTCTGGTCCTACCGTGCAGTCTTCATCAAGTTACTTAACCCCTCTGAGCCTTATTTTCTTCATCTCTAAAACTAAGATAACAATATGTTTATATTAGGATAGCAACAGAGGTGTTCTAAGAATTAAACAACACATGTAAAGGCCCTAGCACAGAGTGTATACTTTAATAAATGCTAATTACTCCCAGTGATAAGTTATCCTGTGTCTTCATTTTTCTATCTGGTTAATAATTCACCTACTGATAGAGCTTCTGGGAGAATTATATGAGTTGATATTGAACTTGGACAGAAGATGACTCCATAAATGTTAGCAGTGCTGCCTCTCCTACTGTGGTTGAATGATAAGTTTTGCAGACATTTGAGGTGTGTCCAAGGTCCCACAGCTAGACTTGGGAAAGTAGCACAACTCCCGATCCTTCCCTATAACTACTTATAAGATATGTACACAGTATTCATCTATTTTGCAACTGAAAAAAAGTATTTTTTTAAAGAGGTCAAATAACAATGTTTACATGAGACAAAACTAGGATTTGAATACACAGGGATTTGCCTTCAGCATCAATCTGTTTCCCTGAAGGCCGCTTTGACCATTTCCACCTCCTGCATGGGGAAAGTTGCTACAATCTGTCCTTCACTTGTTAAGAAGTGATATTATTTCACAGACTTTCCAGACTTTCTCTCCCTCCAGGGGAAGCTGTGAACCTACACCACCAATGCTGTTCCTCCACAGAGAGCAAATCGCCAGCCTAGTCCCTGGGGCTGTGACTTGGATGACAGCCCCTCCCTAATAGCAGATGGCTGCCTCTGAAGCCATTTCTCATTGAGCTCCTTGCTGGTACCCCAGGAACCTTCAGTAATTACTGCCATCATTCTTTCATTAAGTAAGAGTTAAGAAAATCAGGATTCCAAATGTACAGCAGAAAAAGTAAACACACACACACACACACACACACATATACACACATATACACACACAGCATAAGTGTTATGCACACACAAACAAGCACTTAGATGCCACAGGCACTTTTAAAGATTGTAACATAGACAAAGACATTCTGGCACATCAACCTACCAATGAACCTGCACACAGAAATCTTTTAATCTGTTTTTCTCTTACAGAAAGACACAGTATTTGCTAACCTCCTCAGCTCCACTTTCTTTACAAGGAACGCAGCAGGGGGTCGGCAATGACTATGGTTAACGAGAGCAATCTCTCTCTTGATTCCTAACTAGTTTTTAAAGTTGACAATCCCAATTGCAACATTTGCTCCTTAAAGAAATTACTGGCAAGTTTAGTTGCTGGAGGAAATGTTACGTTTTTCTTCTATTTGTTTGAATGGTGAACCTTTGCAAAGGGAGGTCTCACCAAATGGTCTCTGTTTACAAAATATTTTTTTCTCCAACTTAAACAGCGGTTGCATTTCTTTTTCTTTTAAGACGACCCTGAAATCTAGCAGGCTGTTGTTCTGTGTCAAGGTGCTGCTGGGCATCTGCTGCAGGCTGAGAGAAGCGACATCTGTTGTCAGGGCCCTGGACTCCTACAGAGGGATAGGGGAAGGAGGAGGAGAGAGAAGCAGGTTGTGATGCCTGCTGTTCCATCCGGATTTAGTATCTTACAATGAATCTTCAATGTTTGGGGGAAAAAAATAAGCTTTTTGGCATAGAAGTCATTGCAGCAGCCAAAGTTCTAAGTCTGTTCCATTCCCTTCACAGGATTCCAGAGAAAGTGGTTGGGTCCTGGCTGTTCCCATCTTGGCAGCACCTGGCTTCCTTCAGGTGGGAGGCAGGCAGAAGGAGAAGCAGGAGAAACAAAACAAGCAAGGTGGAGATAGAGATTGATTTAGCAGACACATGTGCATCTGATGTGGACTTTCCCTGATCTGAATTGCTTTATTTGTCTACTATCTCAAAAAAAAAAAAAAATCCTCTGAGGAAGAAATATACATATCTAGTCTACATTCCTATCTGCCTGCCTTCCTACCTGTCCATTTCTTTCTCTCTCTCTGTCTCTCTCTCTCCCCGCTCCCTCCCTCCCTCCATTTCTATCTCTATCTATCTATCTTCCCACCTGTCTATTATTATCTCTATCTCTCTACCTACTTTTCTATCTATCTGTGTGTGTATTTCACAACTGGCTGAACCAAAGCCCAGCAAATATTTACTAAGATCCTACTACACGTCAGACTCTGAGATTCAGCAACTTGCTTGCAGATGGGTGAGTGGAGATTGACTTAATGCTTCTAACTTCACTCCTAATATTCTTGGTCAGGATCCCACTGACTTAGTAATTATTCATCTCAATTATTTAAAAAATTTCAAAATTCATTCAACATACAGTTATTGAACATCTACTATGTGCCAGGCCCTGTGGCTAGTGAAAGAGATAGTGACTGAGTCCCAGGAGTTAAAACCCTTGCAGAAAATGCCTTAGTAGTTCTGTATGCATTGAGCAATTGTGTGTGTGTGTGTGTGTGTGTGTGTGTGTGTGTGTGTGTGATTGTTTACTGAAGAGCAAAACACAGACTATACAAATTTAAAACAGAGAAATTGCACTATGGTATGTATAGGGCAAAGGAAGTAAGCTTTCCAGGCATGAGATTCTAAAGTTATGCATGGGCCACTGTAGGGGCAGCAGACTTTCCCTCTAGGAAGAATTTCAAATCTAAGAGTTGACCCAATTTCTCCTCTTCCAACTCAATGACACCAGATAGATGGTCACATTTGCTGCTCTTATCAGTGGCGTTGTTAAGTTCCTCATTACCCTCTTCTTTCCAGGCTCTTGAATCCTCCACAAGACTTTGAAGAATTTCCTTAAGAGAGTGGCACTGCTCTGTAAACTAGGCCTGGATCCAGGGTAGACATAAGGTTTAGGCTCTGACAGGTCTTCTTTAAACTCAATAGATGGTGAGATTTTAAGCACAGATCTTAAAGTTTCTTTTAGTTCTATAAAATAAAGAGAAGGTCTGAATTGAATATGTTGTCTGTGGTCTGACAAGATTCAGGCCCACCACTGCTTTATGTGAGTGGGTTGGCAAGTCTTCCAGGATTCCCTAACTATTTGAATCTAACTGCTTAGGATTCCCTAAGGCTCAGAAAGGCCAATGAAATAGAGATTCTGACAATCAAAATTCCTCTGCAAGTTCACAATATTTGGAAGAATAAACCTTCCTGCCTTCCGCAGTAATGCATACTATTTTGATATAGAAGAACAAGCCTCCTAAGCACGAGATTTATCTCTAATCCTTCAATCAAATCCTTATATTACTTAGAAGTACAAATGGGTTTATACCAATACATGAAACATATGAAATCTGGACATTAGCCATTATTATGAGCTGAATTGAGTTCCCCCAAAATGCATATACTAAAGCCCTAACCTTGTATCTCAGAGTGTGATTGTATTTTGAGACTGAACCTTTAAAAAAGTAATTAGATTGGGTTTTTTATATACATTGGGTATTAATCCCTTATCAGATGTATGACTTGCAAATATTTTCTCCTCTTTTCCGTAGGTGTCTCTTTTCTTGGCTCTGCAGAGGCTTTTTAGTTGAATGGTTTCACTTGTCTGTTTTTGCTTTTTTTTGCTTGTGCTTTTAAGGTGATATCCTTAAGAACTGTTGCTCAGACCAATATTAAGAATTCTTTTCCCTGTGCTCTTCTCTAGAAGTTTTAGAGTTTTAGATGTAAGTCTTTTATCAACTTTAAGTTTATTTTTGAATATGGTGTGAGGTAAGGATCCAACTGTATTCTTCTGCATGTAGTTATAAAGTTTTCCCAACACCAGTTATTGAAGAGATGGTCTTTTGCTACTGTGTGCTCCTGGCACCATTGTTAAAGATCAACTGATCAAAAACTCACTGATTTACTTTTGAGTTCTCTATTACGTTCCATTGGTTTATATATCTGTTTTTATATCAGTACAATCATGATTACTATAGTTTTGTGGTGTAATTTAAAATCAGGTAGCATGATGCCTCAAGCTTTGTTCTCACACCTTAATAGCAGGAAAACAAATAACCTGATCAAAAAGTGAGCAAAGGACCTGAGGAGACATTTCTTAAAATGTTCAACATCACTAATCATCAGAGAAATGTAAATCAAATCCACAGTGAAATACCACCTCACACCTGATAGAATGGCTATTAGATAAAAGATATTAAAAGGTGACGAGGATAAGGAGAAAAGAGAACCCTGTGCACTGTTGGTGGAAATGTAAATTGGTACAGCCATTAGGGAAAAAAAACATGAAAATTCCTCAAAAAGTTAAAAAAAGAACTAGCATATGATCCAGCAGTGCCATTTTGGGGTATATATTTAAAATAAATAAAATCAGTACGTTGAAGAGACAACTTCATTTTCATGCTCAGAGCAGTATTATTCCCAATAGCCAAGATATGAAATTAGCCTAAGTGCCTGCTGATGGACAAATGGATAAAGAAAATGTGAGACACACACACGCACACACACACACACAGAGAGAGAGATTTTATTCAGCCTTATAAAAGAGGAAATCCTTTCATTTGCAACAACATAATGAAACTGGAAAATATTGGCTAAGTTATAATAAGTCTGGCACAGAAAGACAAATACTTCATGACCTTACTTATATGTGAAATCAAAAACAGTGGCACCCATAGAAGTAGAGAATGGCAATTGCCAGGGGCTGGGGAGTGGGAGGGGCAAAGAAGAGATTATTGAGCAAAGAGTACCAAGTTTCAGTTTTGCAGGATGAATACATTCTGGATATCTAATGCACAGCATGAGGACTGTAGTTAAAAATAATATATTGTATGCTTAAAATTGCTAAGAGTAGATTTTAGATAGTCTCACTACACAAAAATAATAAGTACATGAGTTTATGAATATGTTAATTAGCTTGACTTAATTATTTCACATTGAATAAATACATATATCAAAACATGTTGTGGATATATGCAACGTTTTTGTTTGTTAACTAAACCTTATTAAAGATGGGAGGGAAAAAAAGGCTAAATGAAGCCATTCGGGTAGGCTCTACTCCAACTGACTGGTGTTCTGATAAGAAGAGATTAGGATACACACAGACACAAAAGGGGCGTATTTACACAGAGAGATGGCCACATGAAGAGGCAGCGAGAGGAAGGCCATCTGCAACTCAAGGAAAGAAGCCACAAAATAAATCAACCCTGCCTACATCTTGATCTTGGATTTTTAGCTTCCGGAACGATGAGGAAATAATTTATTGTTTAAACCTCCCCATCTGTGGTATTTTGTGATGGCAGCGCTAGCTGACCAAACAGACAGCCACACAATGGACATTTTGGATAACACATTATCCAAGCATCAGATAAGAATTTTAAATACAAACTTTCTTTGTTTAGGTGACTTTAGAGGAAGAAGATTTTTAAATCTATAACTGTCCATATTAAATATTTTTTCAAAAAATATACTCTATAAACCTCTCTATAAAAGGGAAAAAAGGCTTATTTCTTATAAATAACCTGATCTCTTCGAGCAAGATGAGTATTTTTTATTAAAATCCAATTGGTTAAAACTATAAGCCTTCTAGAGAATCATGTAGAATACCTTCATCCCCTCATAGTGGAGACAGAACTAATACACAAGACCCAAGAAGTTCTACTCATAAAGGTAAAGAATAATAATCATGATTGCATTTAAATCATTCTATTTATCATAAACCTCAAGAGAGAGAAAAGTCGAGAACCATAGAGTGGAAAATACACTTCAAACACATAATATGGAAATCAATATTAATCAATAAGGATATGGAAATCAATTTTTAAAAGACAACAATGGAAAAATGAGTAAAATACTAGATCATATGACAAAAAGAAATCCAAATAGCCAAAAACATGATCAATTCTATTACTAATTAGGGAAATGCAAATCAAAGCTGTAATAAGCTACCACCACACATCTTTGGCAAAAATAAAACATTCTAACAACATCAAGAATGGGCAAGAGTATGAAGTAACAGGAGCTCTCATACACCGCTAGTATGAGTGAAAACTGATAGAAACTCTATGTAAAGCAATCTGGCTTTATTCATTGAAATTCAAGATACAAATAACCAATGACATAGCATTTTTACTTCTGGATAAATACCAAAGAGAAATTCATGCATGCATGCACCAAATACAGGTACAAGAACATTTATAGCTTATGTCACTCATAATTGTCGTAAATTAGAAACAATGTAAATATCTGTAAGCACTAAATGGTACAGTTATACAGTGGAATACCATACAACATGGAAAATAAACTACTGCTACACACAAAAATTAGTGATGCTTACAAACATAATGTCTAGTAAGATGAGCAAGACATAAAATTATGCATATAATATAATTTCATTCATGTAAATTTCAAAAACTGGCAAAATTGTATTGTTTAGGGATTAAAAGTGATAACCTGTTAAATTTTATTTTATTTTAAATATCTGGGGTACAATTCAGGATTAGGTATACAAGCGGTCATTGTACAGGTAAAATCTGGGCCTCCCTTTGGTCCCCACTTTACCTGGTTTGAGCTATGTGCTCCCCCCTTACCCTGGCAGTTTCCAGCTACTGCCAATCCCTTTCTTATAGCATTATGGTAAATGTTTAGGGTATGCTTATGAGTGAGAACTCAGTTCTTTGATTCTGAGATAAACCACTGAGTATTATAGACTCTAAATCCATTCAAGTTGCTGCAAAGTCCATAATTTTGTTCTTCTTTATGGCTGTATAATATTCCATTGTGTATATGTACCACATTTTTCAAATCCAGTCCAGTTTCGATGGGCAGCATCATTGGTTCCATGTTTTTGCTATTGTAAATAGTGCTGAGTAAACATGTTTCCAGGTATCTTTTTTGTAGAATGATGTAAGTTACTCCAGGTATCTTCCCAGAAGGGGGATAGCTGAGTCACATGGAAGGTCAATTTCTAGTTCTTTTAGGAATCACTATACTGTTTTTCCTAGAGGTTGAACAAGCAGTGTAGAAGCATTCCCTTTTCTCCACATCCTTGCCAGCATCTGTTGTTTTTTGTTTTATTAATGACGGCCATTCTTACTGGAATTATATGGTATCTCAATGTGGTTTTGATTTGATTTCTCTGATGATTAGTAAGGCTGAGCATTTTTTTCCATGTGTCTTCTTTTGAGAAGTTTCTATTTATGTCTTTGGCCCACTTTTTAATGGGGCTGTTTGTTTGGTTTTTTTTTTTTCCTTTCGGTACTTTTGAGTTCCTTGTAGATCCTGGATGTTAGACCTTTGTCACACATGCAGTTGGCAAATATTGTTTCCCATTCTGTGGGCTATCTCCCCACTCTCTTAATGGTTTCTTTTGCTAGGGTAAAAATTAACATGCAAAAGACAGTCGTATTCTTATATACCAACAACAAACAGGCAGAGAACGAAATACAAAGCACAATCCCATTCAAAATAGTCACACACAGAAAAAATACCTTGGCATCTTCCTAATCAGAGAAGTGAAAGATCTTTACAAAGAAAACTACAAAACAATGCTCAAAAAAGTCAGCGATGACACAAACAAATGGAAAAATATTCCATGCTCATGGATTGAAAGAATCAACACTGTTAAGATGTCCATCTTACCAAAGGCAATCTACAGAGTCAATGCCATACCCATTAAATTACTAGCATCATTCTTCTCAGACCTGGAAACAACAATGCAGAAATTCATATGGAAACATAAATGACCACGAATAGCCAAAGCAATCTTTAGCAAAGGAAACAAAGCAGGAGGTATCATACTTCCAGACTTTAAACTTTATTATAAAGCTACAATAATCAAAACAGCCTGGTATTGGTACAAGAACAGGCATATAGACCAATGGAACAGGATAGA
>CAUYQG010105817.1:0-21108 GCA_963574415.1 Tarsius wallacei
GTTTCAATCTTCTGCATGTGGTCAGCCAGTTTTCCCAGCACCATTTACTGAATAGGTTCTCCTCTCCCCAGTGGTAGGTGGTGGAGGCTTTGTCAAAGATGAGTTGGTTGAGAAATTGAGGTTTTGTTTCTGGAATCTCAATTCTATTCCATTGGTCTATATGTCTGTTCCTGTACCAATACCAAGCTGTTTTGATTATTGTAGCTTTATAGTAAAGTTTGAAGTCTGGTAATGTAATACCACCTGCTTTGTTTTTTTTGCTAAGGATTGTTCTGGCTATTCTTGGTTGTTTGTGTTTCTATATGAATTCCTGTGTTGTTTTTTCTGACAGTGGTGGGAAACTATGGGGAGGGGAGGGGAAGGGAGATGGGATTAACGGTATTCAATATTTGCCTGGGGACAGGGAGACACCTCTTATCAACAAGGGTGGCTGAACGAAGCATATTTGTATACCTAACCCTTAACTGTACTCCACAATATCATAATAAAAAAAATACTGATTATTAAAAAAAAAAAGAAAGAAAACAATGGCGGGCACCCTATACCCTGCCCTGTTTCAGGTTTTGAATCAGAAGCTCTGCTCAGGCTGTAAACCTCTGGGATGTCATGAAAATAGTACTAAGAAAGGAATTTATATCTCTATGAGCACACATCAAGAAAATAGTTCACAAGTTAAGAGCCTAACAAATCACCTAAGGGAGCTGGAAAGGCAAGACCACCAAAAACCTAACTTCAGCAGAAGAGTCCAGATCACCAAAGCAAAAGCACAAATATGAAACATAGAAGACAAAAGTATCATAAGAAAAAATAAATGAAACAGAAAGCTGGTTCTCTGAAAGGATAAACAAGATTGTTGGACCCCTACCAGAATGACCAAGAAAAAGAGAGAAAAAGCCCAAATAAACACCATCAGAAATGCAAAAGATCACCAAAGAACTGACCCCAAAGAATTGCAAAAGATTATCAGAGATTACTATGCATACCTGTATGGAAACAAACTCTATAATCTAAATGAAATGGAAGCCTTTCTGACATCACACCACAACTTCCCAAGGTTGAATTAAGAAGAAATTTAACCCCAAAATAGACAAATAACAACTCAGGAAATTGATTCTGTCATGAGAAAACTACCTATAAAAAAAGCCCTGGGACAGATGGCTTTCCAGCAGACTTTGGCATCTTCCTAACCAGAGAAGTGAAAGACCTTTACAACAACAACTACAAAACACTGCTCAAAGAAATCAAAGAAGAAACTAACAAATGGAAAAATATTCCATGCTCATGGATTGGAAGAATCAATATTGTTGGAATGTCCATACTACCCAATATAAATTTGTCAAAGGTACTTCATATTGAGAGATTGATTAGTCAGGAGGATATAATCATCTTAATTATGTATGTCTCTAATGACAAAGCTTAAAATACGTGAAAAACAAAAACTGATAGAACTACAAGAGGAAATTGGTTTTTAATTTATAGTCAAAGAGTTCAATATTTCTCTCTCAATGTTTGATAGAAGTAAAACAAAAATATTTCAGAGAAGAAGTATACCTGAAGAACACTATGGACCAATTTGATGTAATTGATATTTATAGAACACTTTGACCAAAGATATCAGATTACTTATTCTTTTCAATGCACACAGACCATATTCTGGGTAATAAAACAAATCTCAAACAATTAGAAATATTCAATTCACACAGATATGTGTACACAAATGAACTTATCACCTGTATTTGTCATGGACAAAAAATGAAAACAACTTAAATATCTCTCAGATGAACTGATAACCTACAAATGACAATTGTATATACATGTCATTTCAGCAATATGATGCAGCACTATTGATCACACTACAGCATAATAAACATGAAAATAAGTTGCTGAGTAAAAGAAGCCAGACCAAAATGACTTTAATTTATGTAAAACTCTAGAAAATGCAAACCATGTTAGTGGTTGTCTTAGGGTGGTAAATATGTGGAGGAAAGGGAAAGGGTAATCATCAAATGACAAGTAAATTTTGGCAGCTAGGGCATATGTATGGGCAATTTTAATATGGGCAATAAATTTCACCACAGTAAAATTATTTAAAAATATATAATACCAAAGAATGTATCTTAAACTTACATCAATGGCCTCATTTTATTTTATTTTATTTTTTAAAGAGGAGGGGTAAAATTTAGGGTTAGGTACATACGTAGTCATTTTACAAGTAAAGTTTAGGCCTTCCTTTGGTCCCAACATCACCTGGTTTGAGATTAGTTACCCTTATTGATGTCATGTGCCACTCCCTTCCCCTGGCAGTGTCCCACTACTGCCAATCACTATCTTATAGTATTATGATAAATGTCCAGGGTTTGCTCATGAGTGAGTACATGTGGTAGTCAGATCTTTGTTTCTGTGATAGATCACTGAGTATTTTAGACTCTAAATCCAGCCAAGTTACTGCAAAGTTCATAATTTTGTCCTTACTTATGGCTGCATAATATTCTGCAGGGTGAATCAGATCAGGACTCACCCAAATTCATTTGCTGCTAGGTTTTCCACTTCCATTGCATGTGTCTGTGTTTGGTCCAGTGTGGGAGTGGGGCATCTGTTTATCCAGCATTGTGCACTTGGAGTATCCTCTCTGGGCAAACAATGGTCGATCTCAGAGAGGTGTGGAGATCACCCCCTCAGTCTCAGGATGCAGGATGCTCAGAATTGGATGAGTTAAGGCAGGTTTCTGCCCAGTTTCAGGGCAGAGAACATGGTATCAGTCCATGTTTTCTCATCCAGTGGGGCTAATCTCCAGATTTCCTCCACATGCTATCTCCGCAGTGCCTGCTGCCAGCGCCTGGCCTGTTGCCACAAGTGGTGGTGTGGGCCAGGTGCCAGGTATTGAGAGGCAGCTGATCTCCTGCCTTTTCCTGAGAGATCCCCCAGGAATGGCAGATGTTTCTGCACATGGCAGGTGCCAAATTCAGAGCAGTGGTAAATTGCAATCACTTCTGCAGGGAGACCTTGGGTGCTTGATCTCATGTCTCCCCTCAGTTAGACATTTGTTCACTCACTGGCACACACAAAGGTATAAAGATTAGTCCTTATGCACACTCACTCGTGCAGAGACTCTCACACTCTGGTTTCACCTCCATCTTGCCTCTATCTCTCCCTTATCTTAAAAATCTAAAGATAACTAAACAATTTAACATTCACTGCATAACTGTTCAGAGCCTCAATTAGTCAGATATTGAAATAAATCAGTCAGCTGACTAAGACTATCTACCAGTTAGACAACACGGATATGTAGTAGGACATTCCATTTATCTTGGGGTTTTGTTGGCGGTCATATCACACCAAACAAGATATAATTTCACTTGAAACCATAACTAAAACGTTAATTTAATCTGACTAAATAGATCGAGGTCAAGTTACAGACCATTATTGCAGAAGACATATTCTTAGCACCCATAGATAGGTTAAATGAATAATTTTAAAAACTTCACTAATTTTTAAAACTGGGCTGATTTATATAAAGTATTTTTTGTCCTCTTGTTCTAATTGCTAGAGTATGCAACAGTTGCTATCACTCTTTAAAAAGAAGTCCCCAAGAGATGTCCAAGGATAATTGTATCTGATTCTTGTTCTGTTCATAGAAGAGGAAAATTAAACCCAAGAGGCCACTTGAGTTGGTGAATATATGTAAGGCTGAGAGAAAGCACTTTACACACATTCTGTTTTCAACCAACATTGGATGTCACCACAAGCACACATCAGAATAGGAGATAAAAAGAGATTCTCATTCAAGAAAAAATTTGTGTAAGTCATCTCATTTCTCTGATTCTCTTCTTTAAGATCATTCTTAAAATATTTCTATGTCTCTGCTTCACACATACTTGCTATGCTTGGAGTTAAGAGTGGCTAGTTCAACTTTTGACATTTTCAAAAGATAATTCACACATTTTTCTCCACTCATCCTATCACCACTAGAACTTCTATGGGTTTCTTTAACAACAATGCATACACCAACATAATGCACTGCCTCAGAGATACTGTCAGGTTAGCTGTAGGAGACCACAATTCTTGGTTGGCTACTCACTATAAGCACTTCCAACTACCCTTGTCCAAGTAGTTCCTCCAATTTAAGAGGATAATGTCTTTCATATCAGCAAAAACATAGCATGTAAGGTAATTTTTGGCATAGAGATAGAAGCAAAAATGTTTGCATATTGAATCAGAAGTGAAATTAGTACAGGCATAGGATTAAAGCTCATAGCTCAGAAAAATAAAGACAGCATGTGCTAGTGGAAGAAATTGGAATCTCCCCCTGTGGTTCCTCACCAATGTATATCTTAAATAATCTATTCAGTATCTGAGTCCAAGTATTTCTTTGTAAAGGTATAACTTTTAAAAAGTCTCACAGAGTTTTTGAGTTATAGAAAAAAGATTATGGAAGGACATTGCATCTAGAAGGGAATGAAAAATGTATTGCTTATTTTCATACACCTTAAATAGCAACTAAATGTGTTTCCTTTCTCTGCTTTTCAATCTCATCAATTCCAGAATTAACATTACCCCTTTTATAAGAATTCCTGTGCCAGATAAGAATTCTAATGGTGCTTTAATATAATATCCTAAGCCTCTTGCAGGTCCCTTTATAAAATTAATAACCCTTCACTGAAAGAGAAAGTGAAGTGTGAAAAATTTGCTTACATTCTTTGAAAGGAAGAGGCATGACTGTTAAGTTCTTTGCATCTGTATAGCCTATAGTGTTGCCGACTGTATGTGTGTTCATTTAAAGAAAAATAAGTAATAGATTTTCTAAAGTTTATTGTATGTATTTTGCTTACAGAAAGTGCTCAACTGTGCAATAAAAGTGTTGCCAATAAGCCTTTGAAAGAGTACTGCTTTAGCTGGGCTCGGTGGCTCAGCCTGTAATCCCGTACCTTTGGGAGGCTGAGGTGAGTGGATTGCCTGAGCCCGCGGGTTTGAGACCCACCTGAGCAACTTGGTGAGACCTCATCTCTACAATAAATCAAAAATCAGCCGGGCATGGTAGCGTGTGCCTGTAGGTCCAGCTACTTGGAAGGCTGAGGCGGAAGGATCGCCGGAGCCCAGCAGGTTGAGGCTGCGTTGGCCGGGAGCAGCCACTGCACTCCAGTCTGGGCGACAGAGTGAGACTCTGACTCAAAAAAAAAAAAAAAAAAAGAAAGAAAGAGTACTGCTTTAAAATCAATCATAATGAATATGTAGAAAAAATAATATTTATATAACAATCACTAAGTAGTAAAAGAGTTTTAGTGTTCTGTATATTTTCTGATACATCTCCACAACAAATATATTAGATGAATGTCCTCTTTTTACAGATGAGGAAATTAGAACAGAAACAGGTTTAGCTCAAGATCACAAGATTAAAAAGTAGTAGAGTAAAACTGCAGACTAGTTCTGACTAAGAAGTCTGTGATTATTCAACTAATTCTAACTTTTAGTTAATATTAATAGAGTAATATGATTAGTTTGCTACAAGGAAAGATTAACTATCAGAACTGATTTTCAAAAAGCAGTATGATTTCTTACTGATGAATTTTTCCCTGAAAACGGACACATTCACTTTTTAGTAGATTTCTGTCTCAAACACAGTTGGAGTCTGGCTTTGTTATTAGCTATCTGCTCTGTCACTTATCCAGCAGATACAGAACTAGTTACTGAACACTTACTACTGAAAAGTTTATATTATTAAGAAAAAGAGTTTGAAGAGAAAGATCAGATTGTTCAAGCCTCTCAAAAATCATGAATTTATTGGGGGTAATATCAGGATATTTTCTTTAGAAATCAGATGAATCACATCTATTATGGATATATGTTTATTTGTAAATTGTTAAATTATCATATGTCCCTTTATCCACAGCAAATGTATTATAAGTAATAACAAATTTCCCTTAGGAGAATTTTTTTCTTGCTGTCCTTAAACTATGTTTCTGAATCCTCAGAAATAGGAAAAAGGAAACTAGTAACCATGATGTAGTAATAATTTTCATTCCTTACCTGTACTCTTTGGCATCACCTTGGAGACTGGCACAAAAATTGAAACAATGCCAAGAAGAAAAATTAAAAACAAGCAAAAGAAAAGGAGCAATTATCTTTCCACCATTCAACTTGCAAGGTATTGTCAGTTAATGTAGGGATCAAAGTAAGCAATATCCTTACTACATTTAAAGATGAATAACCAGCAGTTTCTGAAGTTTTAATGCCATGTTCACTTAGCACTAACACTCAAAATTGTAGTTTGCTTACACATGTATGCAATTTGTTCTCATCTAACAAATTTAAATAGATAATGTTTGTATGTTTGATAGTCAGAAAATATTAATATCTCAAAACCTAGGGTTTTCCTAGCATTTAGTCCTATAATTGAAAGTAAATATTTACTATTATTGATAAGCTTGAGTTATATGAAGCTTCCTTTAGTTTTTCTAGTGAGAATCTGAGGCTGAATTGCCTTTGAATTTGGTTAACCTCTTTCAGATGGCACTCTACTGATATTTTTAACATCCATTTTGTTTACTAAATAAGTTATACTATATGCTAGTGTTAAATTAATGATAAATTATATGCCTAATTTTGCATGTAAATTATTATGTCAAGATATTTATTATGTGTCTTTCTATATAACCAGTCTCCTAAAGTTTGTCCAACCATGTATTTTAGAAAGGTAAGCTAAAAACTTAGTTTTATGGTATCTTATAGAAAAGGTTCAACTGGGGATTGAAGAAATGATCATACACAGTGCAGGCACCTCTCAAAGATATTGTGTGTTCAGTTACAGACAAACTATAATTAAGCAAATATTTCAATAAAGTGAGTCACACAATTTGTTTTGTTTTCCTGTTCATGTACAAATTATGTTTACACTATTCTGTAGTCTACTAAGTGTGCAATAGCATGATGTCTTAAAAAATAAATACCTTAATTTAAAAATACTTTAATGCTAAAAGATACTAGCAGTCATATGAGCTTTCAGTGAGTTGCAGTCTTTTTGCTGGTGGAGGGTCTTGTCTCAATGTTGATGGCTGCTAATATCAATGTTAATGACTAATCAGAGTGGTGGTTGCTGAAAGTTGAGATCGCTGTGGCAGTTTCTTAAAATGAGACAGCAATGAAGTTTTCCACATAGATTGGCAATTCTTGTCACAAACATTTTCTCCATAGCATGTGAATTTCTTTTGCTCACAGTAGAACTTTCAAAATTGGAGTCAAACCTCCCAAACCTTGCCACTGCTTTAGCAACTAAGTTTATATCATATTTTGGTTTTTTTGTTTGTTTGGTTTTTTGCTCTGGTTAACAGTATTCACAGCATCCTCACCGGGAGTAAATTCTTTCTCAAGAAACCATTATCTTTGCTCATCCATAAGAAGTAACTCCTTATCTATTAAAGTTTTATCATGAGAATGCAGCAATTTAGTCACATCTTCAGACTTCACTTCTAATTTTCTTGCTATTTTCACCACACTTGCATTTTCTTCTTCCACTTAAGCCTTGAATCCCTCAAATTCATCCATGAGAGTTGAAGTCAACTTCTTCCCAACTCCTGTTAATATTTACACTCTGACTTCCTTCCATGAACCAAAAATGGTCTAAATGGAATCTCTAATAGTAAATCCTTTCCAAAAGATTTTGAATTTACCTTACCCAGGTTCATTAGAGAAATCACTATCTATGGCAGTTACACCATTACAGAATATATTTCTTAACTAATAAGAATTGAAAATAAAAATTATTACTTGATTAATAGGCTACAGAATGAATGTTGTGTTAACAGATATGAAAACAACATTCATCCCTTTATATATCTTCATCAGAAGTCTTGAGTGACCAGCTGCATTGTCAGTGAGCAGTAATATTTTCATATTAATCTTTTTTTTCTGAGCAGTAGTGTCAACAGTAGACTTTAAATACTCAATAAACTATGTGGCAAACAAATGTGCTGTCATACAGGATTTGTTGGTTTCATTTTTTAAAATGGGCAAAGATAATGCAGAATCTCATAATTCTTAAAGGCCCTAAGGAATTTTGGAATGGTAAATAAACATTAAAAGTTAACAGTTGCATTAGCCTTTAACAAGAGAATCTGTCTGTCCTTTAAAACTTGGAAGCCAGGCATTGACTTTTCTCTAGTTATGAAAGTTCTACATGGCATCCTTTTTCAATAGAAGGTTTCTTTTTTTCTACATTGAATATATGTTGTTTAGCGTAGCCACCTTCATCAATTACCTTAACTACTTAAGCACTTGATGCTTCACCTTGTGTTTTTAAGTTATGAAGATGGTTTCTTTTCTTAAATCTCATGAATTGACCTCTGCAGTTCCCGCCCCCCCCCCCAGCCTTCATAAAATTGAAGAGAATTAGGGCATTGTTCTGGATTAGATTTTGGCTTAAAGGGATGTTGTGATTGCTTTGATCTTTTATCCAAATCACTAAAACTTTTTCCATATCAGCAGTAACATTGTTTTGATTTTTTATCATTTGTGTGTACACTGGAGTAGCACTTATAATTTCCTTCCAAAACTTTTCCTTTGTATTCGCAACCTGGCTGTTCGGTGCAACAGTCCAGCTTTTTGCCCATCTTGGCTTTCAATATGCCTTCCTTACTAATCTTAATCACTTTTAGTTTTTGATTTAAAGTGAGAGACATGCGACTATTCCTTTCACTTGAACACTTAGAGGCCATTGTTGGGTTATTAATTGGCCTAACTTCAATATTGTTGGTTGCAGGAAATAGAGAGACCTGAAGAGAGGGAGAGAGATGGGGAAACAAGTCAGTGGGATGGTCAGAACAAACACAATATTTATTGAATAAGTCTTACATGGATACTATTTGTGATGCCTCAAAACAATTGAAATAGTAACATCAAAGATCATTGATCACAGATCATCATAACAGATAATATAGTAACATAAAAGCTCAAAATGTTGTGAGAATCACCAAAATGTGATGCAGAGACATGAACTGAGCATATGCTGTTGGGAAAATGATGCCAAAAGACCTGCATGACACAGGGTTGCCACAAACCATGAATCTATAAAAACACAGTATCTGTGAAGCACAATAAAGTGAAGCGCAATACATGGAAGTTATGTCTGTGCAGAAAAACTGTACTGGGTATATTGTCATTTGAATTTCAGTATCAGTTCACAAACACCTTCTTAAGTTAATGACCCCATTATAGTTATTTAGTAAAATGATTGTTGTTGGTGCCCCACCCACATTTTTTACAGGATTAGTGAACTGAAGCTAGTCCAAGTGACACTATAAACTTTTTTAACAGTACTCTTTGCACTTCTGATTTCCTTACTTCCTTCTTATGAGAATTCCCTCTCAATAAAGCATTTGTATAACAATTTCATCTCCGGCTCTGTTTCTTGAAAAGTGAATCTTCAGCAATTAGCATCTCTTTTAGTCATAATACCATGCATATTTGGCCGAGATTTCTCTTCACATATGCTTTTTACTCTCAGATATAGATGCAAAATTTCAATGTGAATAAATTTCAAAAATTGAGTACCCTTTCTCATCTCACCTACCAATAATCTATCCTTCTCTCTAGGTTATATTAGAGGACACTCTGAATAAAATGGATGAAGGAAATCAGTCTGTGGTTTCAGAATTTATGCTTCTGGGACTTTGCCACTCGTGGAATATTCAGGTCTTACTCTTAATGATATTCTGTATGCTTTACCTGATCATTGTATCTGGAAATACTGTCATCATGATCATAGTCATCACTGATTCCCATCTCCATTCTCCCATGTACTTCTTTTTGGCCAACTTGTCCTTTGTTGATATGTGGCTTTCTTCAGTCACCACTCCTAAGATGATAGCTGACTTTCTCAGGGAGAACAAGACCATTTCCTTTGCAGGCTGCATGTTCCAGATACTCTTTTCCCATTTCATTGCAGGACTTGAGATGGTGCTACTGGTGATAATGGCTTATGACCGCTATGTGGCAATCTGTAAACCACTCCATTACTCCACCATTATGAGTCTGCAAAAGTGCATTGGGTTGGTGGTGACATCCTGGATCATTGGCTTTGTGCATGCCATTAGTCAAATAGTGATCATACAGCTGCCTTTCTGTGGCCCCAGGGAAATAGACAGCTTCTTCTGTGATCGAGCTCTGGTAATCAAGCTTGCCTGCATGGATTCCTATAATTTGGATATTTTAATGAATGCTGACTGTGGACTTGTAGCTGTAACCTGTTTTATTCTATTACTGATATCTTACACATATATTCTTCTCACTGTCTGTCAAAGCTCTAAAACTGGGGCTTCCAAGGCTCTCTCTACATGTACTGCTCACATCATTGTGGTGGTGCTCTTCTTTGGGCCTTGCCTCTTCATTTATGTGTGGCCACTCAACATCACCAAGATGGACAAATTTCTTGCTCTGTTTTACTTTGTTTTCACACCTCTTCTAAATCCAGTCATTTATACCCTGAGAAATAAAGAGGTAAAAAATGCTATGAAGAGATTCAGAAGCTACAAAATGAATTCCAAGGGAAATTCTTAATGTCTGGAAAACTTCATTTTGGGGGAATTATCCAATCAGTCTTCCTATGCCTTAAACTATGTTAAATTAGAATTCAAAAAAATTTCTTAACAAAGGAATGTTTCAATCCTTCTAAACAAGTCTTAGTAAACTTCTCTTGAATTTTCTCCTAACTTCATTTGAAAAACAGTGTGTTTCTGTAACATTGGCAACTCTTTTCAGAATATTTACTTACCCTTTGTCAAAAGTCAAGGAAATTTTTTTTCTTTAACCTAGCATTCTACTAAAATACTAATGGGGAAAGGCAAAATAAAAAAATGAAGAGAGGATAAAATAAGAATGATAAAAATACATTAGGAATAACAGTGGGATTACTCTTGCTTAGATTTTATTAACTCAATGAAAAAGAAGAAAAAAATAGGTAATTTATTGCCTAAAAAAAAAAAGAAAGTTAAAAAATTAAAACCTAATGCTATTTCTTTTGGTTATCTGAAGATCTAAAATTTTTTAATAAAAGTCGTTCAGTGTAAACTCTTGAAATGCAATCTCCTTGAGACCAGGGATCATTTCTTACATGGTTAATTATGAAACTACAATGCTTAATATACTGTCATGATTAATATATAATAGATAGTGAATAATTGCATATTAATGAATTATTAAGGATCAATTGTTCTCTTCAAATCCTCACAACATTTATTGTTCTGGGAGTATTTAAATATACTCTTTTGGAAATTTAAAAATTCTTAAAGTTTCCAATCATGAATAATACATATTTTCTTTCTTCCAGAATTTTAAGTCCATTAAAATTTAGTTGTAAGAATCAACAATAAAAGGATTAAAATATGGCAATATGCAATTTTTATTTCTTGTAATATGGAAACAAAATACAAAAAAGTGGCAGGATAAAAATAATAGTTAGTATGCTTGACTGTCAATTCTGTGACATGTTTTATGTATCACCTTAAGCACTTTTATTATTATATTCAGATTGTGAATGAGTAAATGAAACTGAAAATTATAAATTTAATTTTCTCAAAGTAACACATTTTTATTTTTTTTTTAATTTAAAGGGTTTAGAGATCAATTTGGTTTCCAAAACTGTTCATTTATTAAGCTACATTATACAATGTAATGGAAGATTTATTTCTCACAAAAAAGTGGAAAGGTAACTCATACCAGGACTAAAATATCAGAACAACTCTATTAATATAATAAATACAAATAAGTGTTTAGAAATGGCATAAATTACAATCTGGTTGGATCATGCAGTGTAAATTGTGAGAAACTGTGAGCATGCATTCTAAATTGTAAACCTAAGAACATGACTGCACATAAATAGTATTAAAGAACTAACAGTCATCTATTTGGTTGTCTCAACCATAGGTTGCAGAGTCAATTCATCCTCAGGTACACAAATTCACCACTGAATTTTAATCACTATATGTTTTAAGTTACATTGTATTACCCAGAATATTGAATACACATATGTGTCTATATGTTCTTAGAAGGCAAACTTGAGTGTTAACTACTATTTTTATAGATTTCCTAAACATCCTGAAAGAATGACATAAGTATAAAAATACAGCTTGTATTGTCTTGTAATATAACTTAGCACAAGAAAATTTTAGTCAACTTCTATGTGCTATTTAAGCTTAGTATTTATACATTAATCAGAGGGGCAGATTCTCCCCAATTCTCACTGATTTCTATTACCATTACTTTCACAGATACAAACTATAGGATTTGTAGATATGCACATCCTCTAAACAAATGTCAGATAGTCGATCTTAATTTCCAATTTAATGAAAATGTTGTAGTTTACTCTGGTGTAGACATTCCTTCCTTGGCAACCAGACTTCCAACAAAACAGGGCTAAAAACTGTGAAAATAGAAAGCAAACCTTTTAAATTAGTTTTAAAAGTAAGAAGAGCCACTTTCAATCCCAATTCTTCATTCCCAAATCCTACCATGAGAATTATATAGGAGTCTTCAGTATTCAATTCTATTAGACCAGCTATTTATGAGTGATTGTGCATGTGTTAAGACCAATGAGACCCATGGTTATAAACCCATTGCTTCATTTGTCTTCATGTAAAATAAGAAAATAAATTGTTCAACAACAATTTTGTACAGAATAGTATGACGGAAAATAAGGCATTGTTTAAAGCCAAGGATGGTAGTACAAGCCAAATTTTTAAAATAAGAAAGAAAATGCATATCCAGAATACATCTTCACTTAATGAGACAGAATTTTACTTCTTCCATGAAGGAAGGATTTCAATATAATTAACATGCCACTAAGTACCCAACAGATCCCCACAGTTTGCTGAATCATAATAGTGGCTCAGAATTAAAGAGGCTCATCAGTATTAATTGCCAGATCATTCTTTGTGAAAAAATTCATGTTATTTAGCATAATAAGACCTCCAACTATAGTCATTTTTGTATAAGGACCCACTGAGAAACCTGAGAAAACTGGAAACGGAGGCCAATATACAGAAAACATATCATCTGTTTACCTGATTATTAAAACTTCCCCTCTAGTGAATGCTATCTGGCAAGCATTTAAATGGAACCCTTATATTTTTATAATCTGTAGCTTTTCTGGGAGCTCTATCAGTAAAATTTTTCCTAGGCTTCTTTGTTACCAATCTTCCAATTCTATTTGTTCTAAGACCTGCCCATCTTGGGGGAAAAAAAAAAGAGCAAATTTTCATGAGTCTAGATAGATCTATGCATCTAGGCCAAACAAAGACCACAACTTAATGTATTGTTTGCGTTTCTTCCCAGTAGGAGAATGGACCCTCACCATAATTATGCTAAATATAACTATTACTTGATCATACTACTTCTTCTAATTGAAGCTGAAGGCTGCAGTTGCTTCTAATTTGTTATCATGCAAAACTGTTGGCATACTCAGGTGCAAGTTTTTTTTTGTTTTTTTGTTTTTGTTTTTGTTTTTGTTTTTGAGTTGGAGTCTCACTCTGTCACCCAGACTGGCTGCTCCCGGCCACCGCAGCCTTAACCTGCTGGGCCCCGGCGATCCTTCCGCCTCAGCCTTCCAAGTAGCTGGAATTACAGGCGCGCGCTACCACGCCCAGCTAATTTTTTTTTTTTTAATTGTAGAAATGAGGTCTCGCTTGCCCAGGCGGGTCTCGAACCCCCGGGCTCAGGCAATCCTCTCACCTCAGCCTCCCAAAGGCGCGGGATTACAGGCTGAGCCACCGAGCCCGGCTCAGGTGCAAGTTTTTAACTGTCAGTCCAAACTTTATAAAGAACACACCATGTAACCATGAGTTTAAGTTAATGGAAAGAAGGTAATATAATCTTTATGCCACTGGAACTTCTAAGCTTTATCTCTTATATATTACTTTCACCTGATTATAGAATGCTGCTTTTGCATCTCAATTTTATGAATAAAATAGGATCCAAGTCTTAATAAGTAGCTTAGCTCATACAATTAATTGATATTCAATTGATATTGAAGTCTAGGCATTTATTATCTACTGGAACCCAGTGAGATGCTTGCCATTGGACCTCCAAAAAAGTCACTAAGGTATTCTATTGCTTATAATCATGTTTAGATATGTCTAAATAATCTAAAATACTTCCCTTCTAATCATTGTATTTGATAAGCATAACTACTTTAAAGTAGTTGATCAATGTGATGCTTTTGGAAAGTCAAGATGTTGAATATTTCAGCACAATATATTATGAATAAAGGGAGAAATTTACTATATGTAGCATGTATCAATAAAGATATGCATGTATGTGTGTGTATATATATTATTGTGTGATGGTACAAATAAGAGATGTGTTCTTTCAAGTTAAGAAACACAGGTGTAAGGTTGTTCTCATAACATAAACACAAGAAATTTAACTAATTATATTAACTTTAAAAATATTATCTTAGCTGGGCTCAGTGGCTCAGCCTGTAATCCCGTGCCTTGGGAGGCTGAGGTGAGTGGATTGCCTGAGCCCGCAGGTTCGAGACCCTCCTGGGCAACTTGGCGAGACCTCATCTCTACAAATAAATCAAAAACTTAGCCAGGCGTGGTAGCACGCACCTGTAGTTCCGGCTACTTAGAAGGCTGAGGCAGAAGGATCGCCGGAGCCCAGCAGGTCAAAGCTGCGGTGGCCGGGAGCAGCCACTGCACTGCAGTCTGGGCGACAGAGTGAGACTCCAACTCAAAATATATGTATATATTGTCTTAATGTAATAACAAGAAAAAAATGGCAAAGAAGATACCCAATTCCTAATACCTGGTTCCATAAGTAATACAGTGATTGAGTAATTATTTTCTAAATTGTAGCTATGGTAATTATTCAGAAAAGAAAATAAAAACCTCCACATGAGTTTCTTATACACCTTACTTTTTTCCCCAACTCATCTCTTCTTTTATAACTCTGTATTGCTCAGAATATAGTTAGAGTAACACACTTAGTGAATAGAAGCTAAGTGTATTCAAAGAGAATATGAAAACTTAAAATCACAGACTTACCGGCAAAGGTGAGTGTATAGTCAAATTGAGAACACTTTAATATGGTAATGGTGTTGCATAAATCACTTTCAACTGTAGTGTAAAAAATAAAAGACAAAAGTATTAGAAGCAACTATAAGTACAATAATTTGTTAGTAGATACACACAAAAAAAGAAGTAAAGTGTGACATTAAAAACTTAAATATAAGGGAGGAAATGATTAACAGCATAAAATAGACTGTTATTAACTACTAGATATTTTACATAAGTCCAATAGTATTCACAAAACAAACC
The DNA here is from genome assembly GCA_963574415.1 of Tarsius wallacei. Classification (NCBI taxonomy): domain Eukaryota; kingdom Metazoa; phylum Chordata; class Mammalia; order Primates; family Tarsiidae; genus Tarsius; species Tarsius wallacei. The sequence goes on from CAUYQG010105817.1 coordinate 15,306, forward strand.
TACAGAAGAGATACAAAAGATAAAGAAAAAGAAATCAGAACACAACACTACAGAAAATTATAAAATCACAGTAATAGCAAGAGAAGAAGAAAGAAACAAGGGAACTGCAAAATTGTCAAAACACAATTTTTAAAATGGCAATATTAAGTTCTTACATGTCAATAATTACTTTAAGTATAAATTGTCTCAATTCTTCAATCAAAAAACACATAGTCGTTGAACTGATTAAAGAAAAAATAAAAACTAAACTATATACTACTCACAAGAGTATACATAGACTAAAAGTAAAGGAAACAAAAAATATTCCATAAAAATAAAAACCAAAAGAGGGCAAGGGTAGTTATACTTATATCAAACAATATAGATTTTAACATAGTTGCAATCTACAAATTTTTCACTTTCCTAATACAGCAAGTGAAAAAAAAATTGGAAGGTGGTTGCCGCAAACTTCTGTCACTAAGCGTAAGTGAAACGGTCTTTTTAAAATTTTCACCTTTTTCACAATATAGCTGAAAGTTGCAGACATATCTAGTATTTGCCTCAGACACTACTCTGACTAACATTCCATACTTTGTATTTTTATTGGATTGTAGACCAAATACATATATATTTCTTCTTTTATATTGCATCATTATATCACCATCTGTCTTACTATCACTAATAAGTTCACTGGACCTTCAACCTCAAAAATCTCATCAGCATATATGTCTTCATTTTCCATAATTATGATAATTTATTTTTAACAATAAAGTACAAAAACCCTGAAATATCAAAACACAAGTATACAATACTAACTGCAACAAAATAATGACCAACTTGCAATTTTTACCAACTACATAAATCAATAACATTGTACAGTTGATATCAGATAATTATCTCAATTAGCTTTCTCTCTTCTTGCCTCACTATTCATTTTTAAGCAAAATATAATAACTCATACATATGACAGCATTGAAGCAATTCAGAAACAGAATTTGCAAAGACATAAATTCATGTTAGTAGCAACCAGGAATAGAATTTGGAATGATGTAAATTCACATCAGTGATTGCGAATAAGTTAAGTAAAAATGGCAACATGAAACAAAGAAGGTCATTCAATGTATAATGATAAAAGGGTCATCAGAAGAACACAAGAATTATAAATATATATGCATTAAACATCAGAGAACCTAAATATATATGTTGTTAATGTTTTGTCTTGTTGATCTGTCTAGGGTTGTGTGTGGGGTATTTAAGTTCCCAGCTATGGTAGTGTTAGAGTCTATATCTTTTTTAGTTTACTTAGAAGCTGCTTTATGAAAGTTGGTGCTCCTATGTTGGGTGCATATATGTTTAGAATGGATATTTCTTGTTGATGGATTGAACCTTTTATCATTATGTAGTGATCTTCCATATCTTTTTCAATTTTTGATAGCTTAAAGGATATTTTATGTGATATTAAGATTGCAACTCCTGGTTTTTTGTGTGTTTTGTCGCCTGAAAATTTGTTTTCCATCCTCTTACTTTGTTTTTTTTATTTTATTATAAAGATATGGGGTATAATTCAGGGTTAGGTATACAAATGTTGATTATGCAGGCACCCTTGTTTATGAGGTGTGCTCCTCCCTCCTCTAGCAGTTTCCCTCTACTGCCAATTCCACCCCCGCTCCCATGACAGTTTCCCACTACTGCCAACCACTTTCTTATAGTATTACAATTGTCCAAGGTCCACTTATGAGTGAGAACATATGGTACTTATGAGTGAGAACATATGGTACTCTGTTTTTTGTTTCTGTGATCATCCTCTTACTTTGAGTCTGTGAGTGTCCTTTCCAGTTAGATGAGTCTCTTGGAGATAAAATTTTTTTGTATCATGATATTTATCCAATTTGCCATTCTATGTATTTTCAGTGGTACATTTAGTCCATTCACATTCAGGCTAATTATTGAGATTTGAGACTTTATCCCTGTCATGAGGTTCTTTTAGAGCTTGTTGATGCTGCTGTTTATTTGTTTATTATTTTTCTTTTGATTTAGCAGTTGATTTGTGTTTTCAGTCTTTTTCCTGCATTCTTGTGAAGGGAATTGTTCTTTTTTCTTTCTTTCTTCTGTGTTTAATACTTTCTTAAGTGTTTCTTGTAGAGTTGGTCTGAAGGTGGCATAAGCTCTTAGGGATTGAATGTCTGTGAAGCATTTTAATTCTCCATCACTGATGAAACTTAGCTTAGCTGGGTAAGTAGTTCTTGGTTGAAATTGTTTATCTTTGAGAACTTTGAAGATTGGACTCCAATCTCTCCTAGCCTGAAGTGTTTCTGTAGATAAGTCTGCTGCTATTCTAATTGGTCTTCATTGGTAAGTAGTCTGACCTTTCTCTTTTGCTGCCTTTAGGATTTTTTCTTTTATACCTACTTTGTGTAAGCAAATTACTATGTGTATAGGTTTTGGTCTTCTCATTTGTTGTCTTGCAGAGGTTCTCTGAATCTTTTGTGTTTGAGTGGTCACATTTCTGATGAGATGAGGGAGATTTTTTTCCATAATTTCATTGAAAGTTTGTTCCAGGATGGTCTGTCTCTATCTGCCTCAGGGATTCCAATTAATCTTGGTTTTGGCCTCTTGATATAATGACTCATATCTTAGAGGCTTTGTTCTGTCTTTTTCAGCTTCTTTTCTATATTTTTAACAGTTTGGGTTAGCTCCATATTTTGTTCTTCAAGCTCTGAGATTCTTTCTTCTGCTTTGTTAATTCTCTTCTCCATGCTTATCCATTTATTATTTATTTTATTCACTTTATTCTTTACTACTGTTATCTCAGTTATCAATTCCTTCATTCTTTCCTCTTGTCTCTTCTCATTTCTATTTATTCTCTCTATTAATATCTTGATATCTGGGTTTGTGGTTTTAGACCAGTCATTCTGGGGGCTCTTCATTGTTTGAGTGCCAAAGTCTGTATTGTCAGTTGCCCTCCCAGGAAACTTAATGGAACCCATATTCTTCCTTTGATTTTCCTTTTTGTGTGTGTAGGTTTTCTTCCCCTTTTTCTCTCTTCTTTAATTCTGTTGTTCAGTGATAGGGTGGATTGCTTTTACTTCTGTTTGCTCAGTCTCCTATTCTTCCTTATGTAGATCCTCTGCCTTATTCAATTTTGAAGCTGGACTGGGGGTGGGGGGTTGTACCTTTTGCAGTTTTAAGATTTAATTAAGAGGGAAGTTGTGATTCAGAAGCTATCTGCAGATGCCAGTATCCACCCCCATAACCTGCTTCCCATCATCTTACAATCTGTCTATGCAGTGGGGGTGTATGTTTGTCCCCTGAAAGCAAAATGCAATAAGAAAAAGGAAAAGAATGGGAAAAGGAAGGAGGAAGATGAAAGGGAGTTGGAGAGAGAGAGACACAGATGAAAGAAAAAGACAAGTATATCCACTAATGAATTAACAGAGAAAGAAACAAAGATAAAAAAAACAAAAACATACAGACAATTATACAAACAAACAAAAAACGCTGTTGACATACTCTTTAAAAATATCCATACACAAACAAAAAATCTAAAAAAAAAAAATTAAAGTAACAGAAACAAAGCAAGTACAAAAATGTAAAGAAAAACAGAAAGAGAGAAGGAAAATAACCCCAAAACTAAAACAAAACAAAACTTGTTCTGTTGCCATTTCTGTAACTCCAGGTCTCTTTTGACTGCCACCACCACATTAAGGAGTGACTCTGGTCTCTAGACCATCCCCTTTGCTCTCAGCACAGGCTGATAGGGTTGCTCCCAGCATGCGTTTGATGCCCCATGGACTACTGTGGTAGAAGGATGGATCAGATCCAGACTTACCCAACTCATGTTCTGCTGCTACTGTTGTCAAGTCTGCCATTCAGATCTGATGTGTCTGTGCCTGTTCCAGTTTTGGGGAGGGGCATCTGTCTCTGAGTTCAATGAGAGGTTAGCCTCTGGGTTCCAGGTTGGAGGCTTGACAGAGCTGGGCGGGGCAATGCAGGTCTCTATGTGGTCTTGGGACAGAGAAGATGGCACCAGTTGGTGTCTCCTCACTGGTGGCAGGGCTTCATGCCAGATTTTAATGCCCTGCCTTCTCCACAGTTCCTGGGGTTGATACCCACTCTGCACAAGTGATTGTGTGGCCCAAGTGCCAGGTGGTGAGGAGCAGCTGTTTTCTACTGTCTCCTCTCAAGAGAGTCCTGAGAACAGCAGACAATCCTGCACTCCAAGGGCTCCAATATCAGGGTAGTGGTGGATTGCAGTCATCTCCAGTGGAGAGCCCTGGGTGCATGAACACAAGTCTCCCCTCAGATGGACTTATACTCACCCACCAGCACACAACCACTTATGCAGAGATTCTTTATGGACACTTGTTTTTGCAGAGACTCTCACACTCTGACCTGCTCTGTCACCATCTTGCCTGTGTTGAAATAACTTTTAGCTGTAAAGACATGCACTTGATTAAGAGGCTTGACTTTCTCATGAAAAGCCTTTCTTAGCTACTCAAAAGTAGTTTTAAGAGAAAAGTTTAAAGTGAGAAATGCCTACATTAAGAAAAAAATACAAATTCAAATAAGCAGCCTAACTTTATACCTAAAGAAACTAGAAAAAATAACATACTAAACCCAAAGTTAATACAAATAAGAAAATATTAAAAACTCAAATGGAAAAGATAAGTAAAACTGAGTTGGCTTTTTGAAAAGATGAGCAAAATTGAGAATCAGCTAAACTAATCAAGAAAAAAGTGACTCAAAAAATAATATTAGCGGGCGTGCAGAAGAGAGGGGTGGACACACAGCTTCTCGCCAAAGGTCCCACTGAGGATTACCTGCATTAGTAAGAGGATAATAATAATTATTGATTGATTTTGTGGCCAAGATGGCAACCAGGCAGCGTGGTCTGTGAGACCTCCGCAGAAGAGGACACAGAAAGACTCAGGCTCTCTCCCAGGGGGCCTGCTCCCCACACGGAACTTGTCCACTGACACCGCAGAGGCACCACAGCAGGCCAGAGGTAAAAGCGGCCGCCGCCCCCGCCAGCAGCCTGGGGCCACCGCTGGCGACCCAGGGCACGCGCCACCGCCGGCGACCTGGGGCGCACACCGCCACAGACACCACTGACCCGGGGTGTGCCGCCGCCGCCGGCAACCCGGGACGCGCCGCCGCGGATGCCGCCGCCGACGATCCAGGGCACACCAACGCCGTGGACACTGCTGCCGGTGATCCAGGGTGCGCCACTGCCGCGGACGCTGCTGACCCGAGGCACGCTGCCACCGCCGGCAACCCAGGGTGAGCAGCCGCCGCCAGCGACCCGGGGCGTGCCACCGCTGACACCACCACCAGTGACCTGGTAGCGCCACTGCCACCAGCAGCCCAGGGATCGCTGCCGCTGTCGCCAGCGGCTGGGGACCCGGCACCACCACCGGCGTCTGGGGGGGCAGTACTGCTGTTGCAAGCAGCTCGGCTCGCCGCCGCAGCCAAGACATGGCTACTGATCACCACCGCTACCACCGCCACTGATAATTGCAGCGGGGCGCTGTAGGCAGCTCCACCAGACCCACCGCCGCAAGTGGCTCGGCCCGCCCAGCCCCCGCCGCAAGCGGCTCGGCTGGGCTAGCCACCCACGGTCCAGACACTCGTCGCCATCACTGCTGCAGCCGGACACCATCATCACCGCTGTGGTCCTGGAACCGTCACCGCCTCGGTCTAAATACGACTGCCTCTGCAGCCTATGCCTGAGGTCATCCACCCCTCCACACAGGATATGCTGAGACTTAGATCGCTGCTGCTGCCACTGCCACCACAACTGCTGTTCTGACTTTCAGTTGAGCTT
>CAUYQG010105821.1:0-16432 GCA_963574415.1 Tarsius wallacei
TAGTACATATACATGATGGAATATTATGCAGCAATAAAGAAGGACAAATATATGAACCTCACAGCAACTTGGATGGATTTAAAGTCTATCATACTCAGTGATCTATCACAGAAACAAAGAGCAGAGTACCACATGTTCTCAATCATAAATGAACCCTGAAAATTATCATAATACTATAAGAAAGGGATTGTCATGAGTAGAAATAGTGAGAAACTGCTGGGAGGTGGGCACACTTCATCAATAAGGATACCTGATCTCAAACCAGGTGAATTGGAGATCAAAGTGAGGCCCAAACTTTACCTGTACAATGACCATTTGTATACCTAATCCTGAATTGTACCTCACATTTTTAAAATAAAAAGTTTAGTGAAAAATAATACAGTTATGTAAAAAAAAAAAAAAAAGAGAAGCAGTTGTGAAGTAACAAAAGTCCTAATTTTGGAAAACTATGAAATGTGAACCTATGATGATGGGAAATTTATGTGGCAAGTAAATCTACATGACCCTCAGATTCCTTTTAGAAATTATAATTTTTCTGATTATAAGAGAAACACAGTTTTACTTTGGAAAACATGGAAAAAGTATAAGTAAATAAAGAAGAAAATAAAACAAATTTATAATTCTACAGACAACAGCTGTTAACTTTTTGGTATATTTCTATTCATCATTATGTATGCATTTTTTAAAAATGGGACTCCTATTGTAAATAAAGGTTTGAATCTTGATTTTCATCACTTATAGGTATAATGATAAATATTGCCCTTTATTATTAAATATTATTTTAAATGTGAAAAATAGAAAGAAGGAATTGGGATGTGTCATACTCAGTCATAAATGTGAAATATCAGTTCATTTAAACAATACAATTACCCAATTTTACTACTGTATGTATATGTATATAATATATATCATATATATGTAATATATATCATGTATGTAATATGATCATACAGCTGTGATGTATATCATATACATATGTGATATATACCATATATATAAAGGTATCATGTCAACTGAAGAATGAAGAGGCTCATAAATTTGGAAAGAAGGGCTTTATTTCTCATAAAGGGTTGCAGTCTGTAGGCCTACATTCTAGCAGGCTGAAGCACATAACCTCTGGCCAGAAGTCAGAAACAGACACGAGAAGGGAATGAAGAATAAGACAGAAATTTGTGCTAAATGCGGTGGCCAAATATACATATTCAATAAGCTATAGGAGGAGTCATGAATGTTGCATAAACAGGAAAACATGCGTGTTCAAAAAAATAGCAGTATTAGCAGATGCGAGGGTGGGGTTTTCTGCTCTTTGGTGTCAAAAGGAAAGGCGAAGGACATGAAGACCCTTACTGCACATTCTGGGTAGACTGGCCAGAACCATGCCATTGTCATTGGTCTCTTTTCAGGCAAAAAAGGAGGGGAAGCATCAGGCAGATAGTTGATATCTATGGTAGGGTCTTTTGAAAGTACTGATTTCTGTTTAGGCTTTAGAAAAGAAAGGTGAATGATGGCTAGCGAGGGAGGGGGGCATAACCTCCCATGTCCAGTTTTCCATTCCATCTTGACTTGGAGCTTTGGAACTCAGTTTCCAAGTTTTCTCTGGGGTAGTCTTGGCCAAGAAATAGTCCATTCAGTAGGTTGAGGGTCTTCAAATTTTATTTCTTTCTCTCTCACTCTCTCTGCCATACATACATGGCATTAAAATTACTCATGATGGCAAGACTTTCAAGCTATATTTTTGTATTTTATTGCTATGTAGAAAATCACTACAAATTTAGTAGCTTAAAAAACACCCATTTGTTAGCTCACAGTTCTGTAGGTCTTTTTAAGTGATTCAGTAGAATTCTATGCTCAAGGCCAAAGTCAAAATGTGAGCCAGTCAGGCTCTGGAAAGAATCTGCTTCCAAATTCATTGAAGTCATTGACAGAATCAAGTTCCTTGAAGTGGTAGGAGTGAAGTCTCTGTTTCCTTGATGGTTTGTCCATAAGGACACTTCTATTTTTTTTTCTCACTTGGATCTCTGCACCTTTTAACAAGCAGGGATATGTTGAGTCCTTCTTGTTCTGATCTCTCTGACTTTTCCTCTGCCACCACCCCAAGACTTATCTGTTTTTAAGGGCTGATATAATTACACTGGGCCAACACAGATAATCCAGCATAATCTCCCTTATTTTAATGTCAGCTATAACATAACAATTATGAGTATGATATCATATGCACATGTTCCAGAAATTAGGGCTTGACATTTTTGGGAAGGCATTTGAGAAATTATGCCTACCACAGAATATTGCATTGCAAGGAGCACAAAACATAATGACCAAGTAATACTGATTTATTCTTTTATTTTATCTTTCCCTACTTAAAAAAATAATTTCAATCCTGGTGGCAGAATACAGAAGCTATCTATCTCACCGTTGCCTTCTCCATAAATGAAGAATGAAGACATAATTATGATTGTCTGGCACTGGAACATCTTACGGCTGCCTCCCTGGGAGCATTACCAAGATCAATGACTCCTTCCCTCATGTCTTCCACATTCAGATTCATAATCCTTCTAAATTACCAGGATTTCTAATATGTTGCTTTTGTACATGAATTTAAACTTCCATATTTAATGGGCTTAAGAGATCAATATAGAGATGTTTTGTGATCATAAAGGGCTCTTCTTGCCCTATAATTACTGCTCTTTACTGAAACATAGAACCAGACAGAAGCCTTTTGAAAGTGAGCTCATTAAATCTCAGCCCAATCCTTACACCCCTACATTTTAAAATGTGGTCTTCATATCCCTAGGGGGAAAAAAAAAAACTTTTAAAAGAGGCAGAAATAGGACTGTATGATCTCATATATTTAATAGAAAGTTTTGTTGAATGGGTTACTTAAAAACATATTTTTCATATATTCTTCAAGTGTTTTCATCTACCACTTAGAGAAGATGGAATCAGAAAACATAAAATGCATTGTCTACTTTATATGTCATTAATTTAACATATGTTCAAAGAACACCACAAAACTAGTATTCAAAATTTCAGATTGTTCAGTGAAAGCTCAGTGTATTTATTACACAGTATACACGAGCACAAAATTGCCAAACATGTATATTTATTTATATTTACACGTATATTGATACATTTATATGTATATATTACAATAATAATCACATACTCTAATTCACCTTTAAACATTTACATAATAATTTGAAGAAATATCCACTCAGAAGTATTTAGACAACCAATTATAGCTTCCCAAAAGATATTCTTCAGACTGTCTAGGTATATTTTAGAAATTAATTGTGTTTGTAAACATATGGCAATAGAAATGGTAAATTGCATTAACTATGTCAAGTAGTTTCTTAATCAAAATGACATATGATGTCATTAAAATAATTATAGAACTTTAAAAATAGTTTTCCAAAAAATTTCTACAACAGTTTTGCACTTTATAATCCACATGTACTTGCATACATATGTATAAAGTGTATTGTTTTTCAAACATTACCCAAATAGCATTATTTCCATAGGCACTGCTTATGTTTCTTTATACTTTCCAAAGGCGATACATTTTGTGTTTGATTTTCATTGGTTCAGTAAGCCACATCTTTTTCATTAGGCGTCTGAGTAATTTTCACTTTGGGTGTACTTTTTTGTGTGCTTTTCTGGTCCATCTCAATTATTAAATCACAGCAGATTTGAAAAGTTCTCTGTAGATAGCTTTGCAAAGTGCCTGCTTGAAATGACTATGCTTCCATATATTTTATATTTATGATTTATCTTTTTGATTCTTCCCCTGCTTCCCTCTCTTTGATTACTGGCCCAACAGGTTTCAGCAAAGGCTTCTCACTTCTAGAACACAGAAGCTGTGACAGTGTTTCTCATGCACCGTTTGTTGCAACATACTGAGGTATTTGTTGAAATTAAAAAACAATAACAACAGCTCCAGCCCCACTACAGATTTATTCTATCAGAATTCCTATAGTGAGGGCAAAGGTTACAATTCCTGACATCTTTATGTTTTATTTTTTGATTTGCAGTGGCACGCTCAAAGCCATGGGCGCCGGCAATCCTTCCACTTCAGCCTTCCAAGTCGCCGGCACGCGCTACCATGCCAGGCTAATTTTTTATTCATTATCAAGATGAGGTCTCGCCAAGTTGCCCAGGCTGATCTTGAACCAGACGGCTCAGGCAATACACTCGTCTCAGCCTCCCCAAGTGCTGGAATTACAGGCTGAGCCCCCGAGCCTGGCTGATATCTTTATTTTAAGAGCTGTTGTAAAGGTTGCTTCCTCCTTGTATGTTGTGAAAGTATTTTTATTTCTCCATTTTGTTTCTTCAATCTATTCTCATGTATTGATACTGTGTCTTCTGCAATTTTTAATTTTTATAAGCAATCTAAACAAAGATGATTATCGTTCACTACAGGGCATGTTCTTAAAAATGATCTTGTATAAAATCTTCATTTATATTTAGAGCCATTATTTATAAAGACCTTACAGTAAAATCAGTTTACATTTCCCTTTAAGGCTGAGTTTGCTTAATAATTTTCTTTCTTTTTAAGCGTAAAACTGACTCTCAAGGGGGTTTTTCTTGATGGTTCAACATCTGCTGTATCTGAATCTAGACTGGCATTTGAGAGTCATTTGGTTTCAAAATTGTTAACTAGAGCTGCCTTCCATAACAGCTTCTACAACCAGTTTTTTGTGTATCTGATTCAAAAACCTGACTTTAAAAAACAATAAAAGACACTACAGTTTATCATAAAAGGGGTCATACCTACTAAACCATTGTCCTGATTCTGACTCGTTCTCAAGGTTTGAACTGCAGAGCTAAAGCAGTACAGAGACCGAGACCAGTGTGTATTTGAATTTATATAAATAAAAAATAACATTATAAATCAGTGGTTTTTTTTCAAACTACCATTTCTGAAATACATATGACAATAATTTTCTTTTACAATATTTTTGCCACCTCTAATGGCTATTTTTTTCAGAATTGAATTGCATTTTCACTATGTCTAATATGTGGTCATTTTTGTAATACCTTCATTGGTCCTAGAAACAGACAATATTATCAGTACAGTAAAGCATCAACATGTAGCTAATTAATATTTTTAGTAAGTTTAACACTCTTTTTGTTCTTTTCTTTAATTTTTTATTTATGTATATTATATAGATAGTTTGAATAGTTATTAGAGCAAAGAGATATTTATTAAAGTCACACATGCACATGTGTCCATTCTGGCCGCATGATGTCCAGCACAAAGTGGTTCGTAATATTTATATATTTAGTGTAGATTATGTACTGTAGCAATCTAAATCTCTTAATTTTTTGCAGATTGATTTTATTTTTGCTTGTTTGTTTGATTGTTTTTTTTCCCTTGAACAGAAGTTTTAAGTAACCTTGTATCATTCTTGGTCACAAATGTTCAGAAAACCATGAAATAAGACTACAGATATAGTTTGAGAAGATTTTGTCTATTTTATACAGAAGTAAGAGATATGCTCTCTCTACATATCCACATTTATATTTAGTCACTCTCTGTTTCTCATGCAGCAGGACAGCCTGGCCCAGGGCAAGGATAACTTGTCATGTTTCCTCTATTAGACCACAGCTTAAATAGTTTGTCAAAGTTTTCTGATGGTCATTTTATTTTACCTCTTCTTGTTTGTATATTTTTGCAAGAGACTTGAATTGTGCTTTTGGAGTGCAAGGAAATATATTTTGAATGTTAACTGAGTTCGGATTTAGGCATAACATTTTTTTCCTCCAGTTGAGTTGATTCTGTTGGGTTAAAATAGGTGTTTTCTGATCTGCTTATATTTCACACTGTCCTACTGAAGAAATTAATTAAGTACAATGTTAGAACAAATGTATTTGATCTTTTATTTGTCATATTGTTCTATGATTTCTGCTGTATACGCCTTTTTGTTGTTTTATCTATTTACTGTGGTAAACAATTTAATGAGAAATGGGAAAAGGCTATACCAGGATTTGACAACCAGATAATATTTTTAAATGAAAATATCTAAGATGATTTTTCATTTAATGACCAGCATTCAAAATAAAAGTATTGACTGTCTTTACATTTCTAATATAAAAAATATATAATTTATTTACTTTCCCCTATTCTCATTTTTTGTATTTCCAGAACAAGAAATAATTTAAATTAGAAATGTATAACCAAAGTCAGGCTCGGTGGCTCAGCCAGTAATACCGCACTTTGGGAGACCAAGGTGAGTGAATTGCCTGAGCCCGCGGGTTCGAGACCCGCCCGGGCAACTTGGCGAGACCTCACCTCTACAATTAATCAAAAAACTAGCCGGGCATGGTAGCGCACGCCTGTAATTTCGGCTACTTGGAAGGCTGAGGTGGAAGGACCGCCGGAGCCCAGCAGGTCGAGGTTGCAGTGGCCGGGAGCATGCCACTGCGCTCCAGTCTGGGTGACAGAGTGAGACTCCAACTCAAAAAAAAAAAAAATGTATGACCAAATTCTTATCATTATAATTTTAAATATATACATCTGCCTCAAATTTGTTTGATATTTGTGATGTTATTTTGCCCATGTAACATGACTGTATAGAGTTACCTCTGTGTTTTATTGGTGTCATGCCTCATCACTAGTCCCCCTATTCCGACTTCCCCAGTCTTGAGAGAGACATAAACTATGCATAAGGATGTTTAAGTCAGACAGATACAGATTGGCCTGATGTCTGCACTAATTACTAGTTGTGTGACCTTCACTCCCTTAGATTAAATCCCTTTATGTATAAAATGAGATTAAAATAACCACCTCCCAGGGGTGCTTGCAGATTATATTAGATAATGTATGTAAAACATTCATTATATGCTTGCCACATAATAAATGACATTTAACAAATGGCAGCTATTATAATTATTCTTTACTTATATTCACCTTTCTTTGATTGGATTAACTATTTGAGTGATTTATGGAGTGGTTTTCACAGTAGTTTCTAGGACAAAGAACATCTAAAAATGTTTCCACCTATTAACTTTATAGACAAATGATAACTTCTTGATATAGCCATTGGTTTTCTATTGCTGTCATAACAAATTACCACAGCTTTAGCAGATTAAAACAACACAAATTTATTCTTACATTTCCGCAGGCTAGAAGTCTGACACAGATTTCTGTAGGTTAAAATCAAACGGTTCATAGGACTATGTTCCTGCCCGGAGGTTCCAGGGGATAACGTTTTGTTGCACATTTCAGTTTCTAAAGGCTGGCTACATTCCTTGGCTTGCAGCCCCTTCCTCTATCTCTAAAGCCAGGAATATCACATTTCTCTTGATCATAGCTTAGAGAGTTATCTATTTTGTATACCTAATCCTTCAGGATTGTACCCCAAATCTTTCAAATAAAATATTTTTTTAAAAAAGAAGTTATGTGATTACATTGGGTTTACCTGAATAATCCAGGATAATCTCCTCACATCAAGGTCTTTAATCTTAATTACATCAATAAGGTTTCCTTTGTCATGTAAATTAACATGGTCACAAATTTCAGAGATTAGAACCAGGACTTCTTTGAGAAAAGATTTTTCTACCTACCACAAATACTATTATTTACTAACAGTACATTTTACAATTCTATAACAATATCTTTTATATGACACCTATGCATACAAAGGAGATGACCAAGTAAAGTCAGATTTTGAGTCATTAACATTTAGTTAAACCTCTGGTGATAATGATGGTAATTTTTTTTTCTTGTAAATTTTGTGTACAAATGTTTGACTCTACTTAACATTCAGAACATTATATTCAGTTATTGCTTGTGCAATAATTATGTATTCGTATTCATTTCTTTCTAATTCTTAATGCATCTATATAACTATGTCTCCTCTTGTCTGTAAATATTTTCATTTTTCTATACTTTCTTTATGGATATTAATTTTTTCATCTTTATTTCCTTCATCATTAATATGATATTTTAGGGAAACACATCTAGTGAAGGATATGCACATGTTCTAGAATCCTACTCAGAGTTGTTGTTTTCTTTGAGTTGGAGTCTCACTCGGTCGCCCAGGCTGGAGTGTGGTGGAACGCTCATGGCCACCGCAGCCTCGACCTGCTGGGCCCTGGCGATCCTTCTGCCTCAGCCTTCCAAGTAGCTGGAAGCACAGGCATGTGCCACCATGCCTGGCTGGTTTTTCTGATTTATTATAGAGATGAGGTCTCGCCACGTGGCTCAGGCTGATCTCGAACCCCTGAGCTCAGGTAATCCTCTCGCCTCTGCCTCCCAAAGTGCTGGAATTAAAGGCATGAGCCGCTATGCCTGGCTAGAAATTAAAACAAAATTATTTGGGATATAGACCTTGGAGTGAATTGCTGGGTCGTGTGATGAGTCTAGCTTAATTTTCTAGAATTCAAATTTTGATGACAACGATTGAACATAGGGTTTTACTCAAGTGGAGACTTTATGAACTGTTTCTTGTTTTGTTCTTTGGGAATTTTTCCATTTAAAAGTAACTCAAAGTTCTCAATAAAAGAAAAGAAAAACAGCTTCCTGCGAAAGCCAACTACGCCAGTCTCGCCTACTTTCGTCTCTGCTCTCTCTGTCTTTAGAGAGACTCTCTGGGGGAGATAGGCACAGGCTATTTTCCCTGCTTTTTTCTCAGTTTCTTTAAGGGACAGAAAAAATCTCAGTTCAACCCATACTTCTGGTTTATTTTTTTCTATTCTCAATTTCCCAGGTTCCTACATTTCTAATTATTCCAAATAGAAATGACTTCGGACAGCTGGGCTCTGTGGCTCAAACCTGTAATTCCAGCACTTTGGGAGGCGTAGGCGAGAGGATTGCCTGAGCTCAGGGGTTCAAGATCAGCCTGACCAACATGGCGAGACCTTGTCTCTATAATAAGACAAAAAAATTAGCCAAGTATGGTGGCACATGCCTGTGGTTCCATCTACTCGGAAGACTGAGGCAGAAGGATCACCTGAGCCCAGTAGGTTGAGGCTGCGATGGTCGTGAGCATGCCATTGCACTCCAGCCTGGGCGGCAGAGTGAGATGTGCAAAAAAAAAAAAAAAAAAAGAGTGAAAAAAGAAATTAATTCAGACGGAATTATAGAAGAAAATATAAATGCAGGTACAAGAAATTCATAAAAAGAAAAATAACAGCAAGGGGGAATTATTGAGTATTATATCCAAAACACAAGGAGGCCTGCAAGTGTTGGCTGGCCACACCTGGGCTTGCAAATTCAGCCTTACCCTAAGAGACTTGTCCTTAGCAGTCTCTCCTCTCACTGGGCCCCACCTCTAAAGGGGTGGAATTAGAGTTCTTAAATCCTAACACTGCTTCCAATTCAGAATCAAATGATGTTCTTCCTATTAACTTCTTATTCTTTTTGGAGGGAGAAAAATGTGCTAGACAGCCTTCCTTCCCTTACCTTTAGATATCAGTTTCTAGAATATGTCCACTGAGGAACATGTCTCCAAAGGTTGTGTCGTGATGGTAAGAAAAGGCAGATGAATTTTCACCCAAGGTGTGGCAGTCAGCCCCCACGGGGGCCCTGCTCAAGATGAAATAACTCCACTGTGATGAAATTCTCTGCTAGTGGAAGCAGGTTGTGGTTCTTATCAACCAAAGAAGGTCAGAATCTAGTTTAGGGAGACTTTATTCAAGTGCGAAGGCTGAGGAGTGGAACCGGGGCACACTTGCCGTGGGGAGTACTCGGAAAGATGACAGGCTCAAGTTTTAAAGATTGAAAAACGGGCAAATCAGGAGAGTGGGAATTACAAGACTTGTTTGCCATGAATTGTCTTAGATTTACAGAAATTACATTGGTTAGTGACACATGTAACATATAGGTTATATGCCATTTTATGGGTACTCGGCATCAGTTAGTCTTAAGCCTGCATACCAAGTGGTTTCAAGAGGTCACTATTTAGTTCAAGGGTGAGTGGAAGGTCTCTGCTGCTACATTTTATTTATTTATTTATTTTTGAGTTGGAGTCCCACTCTGTTGCCCAGGCTGGAGTGCAGTGGCACACTCACTGCAGCCTCGACCTGCTGGGCTCAGGCGATCCTTCCGCTTCATCTTTCCAAGCAGCTGGAACTCCAGGTATGCGCCACCATGACGGGCTAAATTTTTTTTTTTTTTTTTTAGAGATGAGATCTTGCCAAGTTGCCCAGGCTGGTCTTGAACCCCTGGGCTCAGGCAATCCTCTCGCCTTGGCCTCCCAAAGTGCTGGGATTACAGGCGTGAGACACCACGCCTGGCTACTACATTTTAAATACCTTTCCAAACCTGATCATTTGAAGAAGCTCTCAGTCCTCAGATAAAAGTCAGTGGAGAATCGCAGGAAGCAGGAAGTGCTTTCCAGAAAGCTTGGAGTGGAAGCAGTAGAAGGGGGTTAGGGGCTGTGTGTGGAGAAGGGCCTCCCGGCTGGGGCCCTTGGAAGGGCGCGGTGTCGCCCTCGCTGCTCTGCCGAACTTGGAGAAGGGCCTGTCTGGCACAACCTCTCCCTGCGGTTCTCGGCGATTCTCTCAGCGACTGCCAGCCCTCGGGACCAGGGTCTGGGACACCCAGTGGTGTTGCCTGCTGGTGTGTCTGGAGCTGCACCCCCGAGAGCAGATCCTGTGCCTTTGGACAAGTCCTCCGCCTAAGTCTCAGCGCGCTTGTCTGAGAGACGGGGATACGGGTTTCTCCGACGGCCAAACGCGTGAGACCCAGCAGGGGGAGTGCAGGGCTTGGCTCCCAAGGGAGCAACACCTTCCCGTCGAATACTGGTTTCTCTGGAACAAAAGGAAGAGCCGTGGGGTTTCGGGCGAATCTTTGGGTTGTTGTTTTCCCCTGTGTGTCTCGCTTATCTGTATTTTCTATGTTTTTCATCATGATTACTTGTTTTACTTGTTTTTTTCTCTACAAATTTTTGAAATGCAATGGATGAAACTCTTGGAGTCGACAATGACCAAGGTCCTCTGAGAATCCTCAGAAACAGCTCCACCTCGCCATTCGCTGGAGGCGCCAAGCAAGGGGAGGAAGCCAAGCCAGCCCGACGGCGCTGAGCGTCCCAGGAACCGGGTCGAGGGAACGCGGGACGTTGTTGCTGATGAGCCAGGAGGCTGCTTGGTTAACTGCTCTCCCTGGTAATTCACCTTTCTCATATTCTATGACGTGATAATAAGCCAATGTCTTTTTCTTTTCTTTTTTTTTTTGAGTTGGAGTCTCGCTCTTGTCTCCCAGGCAGGAGTGCAGTGGCACGCTCACGGTCACTACACACGTGACCTGCTGGTCCTTCCAACTCAGTCTTCCAAGTAGCTGGAACTACAGACACACCCCAACACCTCCAGCTAGTGTTTGTAATTTATTGTAGAGACGGGCTCTCGCCAAGTTCCCCGGGCTGGTCTCAAATCCCCGGGCTCCCAAAGTGCTGGGATTACAGGCTGAGCCGCTGCACCCGGTCACCAATGTCTTTTCCATCAAAGTATGAACAGGTTACAATGCAGATACTGAAGTGTTAAAGACAAAAGTCCATTCCTATGCATTCCAAGTGCAGTTTGCAAGGACGGACACGAAGATGGTTTGTCCGATTGAAGTTAAAGACTCGTTTTTTGTTTTTGTTTTTTTATTTTGCTGGATTTCACAACTGTCTTTTTTCTTATTTATTTTTTGAGTTGGAGTCGCACTCTGTCGTTAAGGCTGGAGTGCAGTGGCACGCTCATGGCCACCACAGCCTCAACCTGCTGGACTCAAGCGATCCTTTCACCTCAGCCTTCCAAGTAGCTGGAAACACATACATGCACCACCACACCCAGATAATTTTTTGATGTGTTGTAGAGATGAGGTCTCTACATGTTGCTCAGGCTGGTCTCAAACTCCTGAACTCAGGCAATCCTCTCGCCTCTGCCTTCCAAAGTGCTGTATTATAGGCATGAGCCACCGCGACCAGCCAAAACAGTCATTTTTGGCAACCGTACTATATTTCTTAGAATATACAAGAGAAGAAAGGGAAGAACACAAGCTTCCCAAATGGATCCCTCAAGCTTGCATTTTAGTCAGAGATTATGGCCACGTTCGACCCTGAGGGTGGGAGCTGATTTGGCTGAGAAACCCCAAGGGCCAGAAGCCCCTTCACTTCCACCAAAAAGAGAGCTAAACAGAGGCAGCTTGTTGACGTGGCTTCAGGTCGTGCTTATGGCCTCCTGTCCTAACCTGCCCGTCTCTCATCTCTCCTGACACCCACTGGCCCTCATCAGATCTCAAGAGCTTGTCACATACCTTGCTATTTTCCTGTGTTTTTCTGACAATTCATTCTAAAATCTTCAGCAAGGGATCGGATCTTAAGGTAAGACCTCAACAAAGGTGTTTCAATGATAAAGAAGCACCCTGGGGTTTCCAGACATATTTAAGAATAGTGGTGTAGGGGTGACAGAAACCTTTTCCTTCCCCCTCTGAATCTTCTCTGAAAAATCAACTCCCAGAAGGCAGACGAATGGGGAAAAAAGTCGTAGATTTATTGGATGTGTATACACAGGCGCCTTCAGAATGAAAACCCGACTCCCCAGTGGGGTACGGAAGCTGGCACACTCTCTCGAGGTTCCAGAAAGAAAGGGAGTGGATCCTGGCCCACAAGGTTGCAGGGAGGGGAGACGAGGGATTCCGCTGAGGGACAGTAAGGGGGAGAATCAGCGGGCTGGAAGAAGACACCGAGGTCTGGGCCACAGTCTGTCGGGCCAGCAGGGCACCCTGGTTAGCGACAAAATCTGTTCAGATCTGTTGACGGCCTTTAGTCTTCCTTCCTGGGATACGGGGTCCGTTAATGATGAAAGCTCAGAGAAGGAACCAGAGGTACTTTTCTTGGCAGGTCCCGACGGAAGGCAGATAAAAGAGCTTCTAAAAGAGGTTCAGGGAACAACGTGGGTGCCCTGCAGTTTAGGAGAGACGGGTGGGAAGAGGGCACAGAAACCCTGAGGCTCCTTGCTCAGTTCACCATGTCACAGTGCCGTCTTTTGGAGAATCCTTTTCAGCCTCAGTATGAGCTTGGTGCTGGGGACTGCACGCTAAGCAGTACTTAATCTATCCCCTTTGGTCCTCACAATACTCACAGAGGTGGGCATTTTAAATTCCCCTTTTTAAGTGAGGAAATGGAGGCACTACAAGTTGACCGTCTTGCCCTAGGGCCATTAGGAAGTGGAAGCACAGTGAAAATCCAGACTACTTAATTCCCAAGTCATGGCATTTTTTGCTGTGCGATTGTTTCTTTTATTTTTGAATTGGGGTTTCACTCTGTCCCCCAGGCTGCAGTGCAGTGGCACACTCAGGCCACCGCAGCCTCGACCTGCTGGGCTCAGGCGATCCTTCCGTCTCAGCCTTCCACGTAGCTGGAACTACAGGCACGCGCCACCATGTCCGGCTAATTTTTTACTTTTTATCGTATAGATGAGGTCTCACAAAGTTGCCCTGACTGGTCTCAAAGCCATGGGTGCTGGCAATCCTCTCACGTCAGCCTCCCCAAAGTGCTGGGGTTATAGGCGTGAGCTACCGCGCCTGGCTGGTTTTTTATTGATTATTATCTATCTTTGCTTGCCAACCATTGCGCTTACCAGTCATCTCAAAAATATGTCCTAAATTAATATTTGTTGAATGATCCACTCAATAATTAAAGACAGGAGGGAATATTGTGGAATGGCAGCTTTTGTTTCATAGTTCATTGAAATATCAGGGCAAGTGTTTTTTGTCCCCTAGTGATCTCAGCCATTTTCGGGAGGTCCCTGGTACAGAAGCAAAAATTCCTTGTAGTTTTGCAGAAAATTTTAAGAAGATAATTTTTATTTATTTTTACTTTTTTTGAATTGGCGTCTCACTCTGTCGCCCAGGCTGGAGTGCAGTGGCACGTTCATGGCCACCGCAGCCTCGACCTACTGAGCTCAGGCGATCCTTCAGCCTCAGCCTTTCAAGTAGCTGGAACTACAGGTATGGGCCACCATGCCTGGCTTATTTTTTTTTTTAATTTTTTTTATTTATTGTAAAGATGAGATCTCACCAAGTGCCCAGGCTGGTCTCTAACCCATGGGCTCAGGAAATCCTCTCACCTCGGCCTCCCAAACTGCTGGGGTTATAAGTGTGAGCCACCGTACTCAGCTAGATAATTTTAGGAATTTCTTTTCTTTTTTTTTTTTTGAGTTGCAGTCTCACTCTGTTGCCCAGGCTGGAGTGCGGTGACACGCTCACGGTCACCGCAGTCTTGACCTGCTGGATTTAGGTGATCCTTCTGCCTCAGCCTTCCAAGTAGCTAGAACTACAGGCATGCACCACCACACCCAGCTAATTTTTTATTTATTGTAGAGATGAGGTCTCGCCAAGTTGCCCAGGCTGGTCTTGAACCCATGAGCTCAGGCCATCCTCTCGCCTCTGCCTCCCAAAGTGCTGGGATTACAGACTTGAGGCACTGTGCCTGGCTGGAATCTCATTTTTTAAAAACTATCCTAACCAGACTAGGTGGCTCAGCCTGTAATCCCAGCACTTTGGGAGGCCGTGGTGAGTGGATTGCCTGAACCCGCCCCTTCGAGACCAGCCCGGGGAACTTGGCACGACCTGGTCTCTACAATAATAAATAAATAAATAAATAAAAAATTAGCTTGGTGGTAGTGCTAATTGGAAGGCTGAGGCAGAAGGATCACCAGAGCTCGGCAGGTGGATGCTGGGGTGGCTGTGAGCATGCCACTGCACTCCAGCCTGGGCGACAGAGTGAGACTCCAACTAAAAACAAAACAAAAACTATCTTGCATGCTTAAGTTGTTGAAAAGACAGAAAAACCTGAATTAAGTAGAAAGCATGAATACCTCTAAAAAGTATACCTATCATTGTTTCTCCTATCCGGAAACCACGGCCAGTTTCACCTGTGTCTAATTTTCATCAGCTCCAGCTGATTCTGAGTCTGTGGCTTGCCCAGCACCCAGTCTCGACTCTCTCCTTCCCTCCTGGATTCAGTCCTTTTGTCTGGACGGTGTCCTCTCCCCTCGCATTGCTCCTTTCCCTACCACCCGCGTCCAGCTCACTTTCCTCCAGGAAGCGCTGGCCACCCTGACCAGATGTCTCCATAGCTGCCGCTTCTCTTCCCCCGAATGTCATCCTGAGTCGCGTCGAATGTGTGAATTTCTTGTGAATGTGAAATACCGAGAGCTTCTAAAAATAAGACTGTGTTGCTTTTGTTTTATTTGCTTTTAGTTGGAGTCTCACTCTGTCACCCGGGCTGGAGAGCAGTGGCACACTTACGGCCACCCTCGCGTTGATCTGCTGGGCCCTGGCAATCCTTCTGCATCAGCTTTCCAAGTAGCTGGAACTACAGATGCATGCCACCATGCCTGGCTAGTTTTTGTGATTTATTGTAGAGACGAGGTCTCACCGAGTTGCCCAGGCTGGTCTCGAACCAGCAGGCTCAAGAAATCCTCTCGCCTTGGCCTCCCAAAATGCTGGGATTACAGGCTAAGCCACTATGCTGGCCTAATTTTTTATTTTTACGGTGGAGACAAGGTCTTTCCAAGTTGCTTGGGCTGGTGTAGAACTTGTGGACTCAGTCAATCCACTCTCCTTGGCCTCCAAAGTGCTGGGATTACAGACTGAGTCACTGAGCCCGGCCAAGACCCTGTGTTCTAAATGGAACCTCCAGTTGGGATTCCAGGGAAGGTCAGCTAGCTTCTACTCCAGAAGCACTTGGCTGTGTGAGACATTGTCTAGGATACATCAAGGTCACTTAGGCATTCAGGAAGGGAGTCATGATGTCTGAATTTTGAAGATGTTTTCAGAAGGGATGAATTCAATGCAATCCATGGCTCACTGACGACTTTCTAGAAAGGTTTATGCACGGTCCCTTTTGCCACTCACCATCAGACTTCTGAATCAGTAGGGAGGAAACACAAAAAGGGCCAAGGGCATGATTGGATGGCGGGGGAAGCGGGCAGGTCACGTACACACGCTCGTGTGCCTGTAACGAAAAGGCCTCACCTGAATGCGGGAGCCGCGGCGCCCGGCCCAACACAAGTCCATGTTACGGGAGAGAGGGCTGGACCCTCCTCCACAGGTCATGGTTGCTGTTAGTCGTGGGAACAGAGCAATATGTTTTCCCACGCGTGACTCTGACCCAGTTGCCTAAACAGAGCTCCTGAGTGGTGCCGGCTCTTCTGAAACCAGGAGTCAGTTCAGTCGAATATCTCATCAGAACCCAGTTTTGCTGAAAAGTCTAGTGTGGCCCTCACTTAATGAGGCCTCACTACCGGTACCTCCAGAGGCTTCGTCCTGCCCCCACACAAGGGAGAGCTGGTCCGAAGAAAGAAGGAATAAGAGGGCACAAGAAGCCGGGCTCGGTGGCTCAGCCTGTAATCCCGCGCCTTTGGGAGGCTGAGGTGAGTGGATTGCCTGAGCCTGCGGGTTCGAGACCCGCCTGGGCAAGCGAGACCTCATCTCTACAATAAA